>VCCN01000768.1:37663-70100 GCA_006491835.1 Architeuthis dux | reverse complement strand
ATATTAAACAAAATAGTTCCTAAAAAGCTTCTCATTTTATTTAATTGTATCATAAATATTCTGTTTATTATGTATCCATTAATTACAGGGATTTTACACACATTCATTTTTTAACATAATCTTTCCTTGTCAATGCACTTAACTGTACACTTCTTCATTCAATCACATCGATTGAACATTAATACAGTGAAAATTTCAGATCAAAATTTGATAACTTTGTCAAGCTATGGACTTATTGATCCACTTTCATATATTAATTTGAGGAAAACTTATAGCGAAATACAATTTTGAAAGAAGTGTGATTTATATATAGTATATAAAAGTATTCCCCTTTTTTGTTATCTATTTTTTAAGAGTAACTATATAAACTTTTACTTATGCTTAGAAACATTTTTGAAAAAAATCAATATATAATTATACATGTAATAGCCCTATTCTGTCAGTAACACTTGCATTGATACCTGACCAATGGCTATCCCTACCTGATTTTCAATGCACAACATACAGATTGAGTGCTGAAACTGATTAAATTTCATGGTTAAATCCTCAAATTTAAATTTTACAGGCTAATTTTATTATGGTAATTTTTTTTAAAAAGTTTAAATTCATTCATAGAATGACGTTCACAACTTGCTTTGATGGATAACAATAGCATTCTCTATTTCAAGCACCAGTTAATCAGGGGCACACACAGAACACAAATGAGGGAACATTTCATGTTAACAAGTTAAAAAAAAAAATTTAGAAACAATTTAAGCATTCTAAGAGGCTATGATTAAGGCTAAAAATATTCAACTTTTGAATTATGAGATTTAATATATTTGATCACTATATACTATGGAAATTTGAACATTAGTTTACTTATATATACTTCAAGTATGTCACTAGATGTGAAATCCAACCCATAGTACCATGGATTACATTGCTGTTTATAAATTTAAAAAATTAGTGATAAAATGGAAAGTTTTTAAGGAGTGAAATATTTTATACTAGTATTTTTTAATAGTTTGTTTATTTTATCAGAAGATAAATACACTGATTAAATGGTGCTTACTTAAAGTCTGTATAATTACTACAAGGTTCCAACAACATAGCTAAGTTCTTGGCATCCAAAATGCTGTAAGTATATTTACTTGGTTCAGCCATCATCTGAAACAATGCAATAAAAGGTAATAAGTTTTGGAGGATTTTATGATGTTACTCTCTTTGTAAGGGATGGTATGCCAATGTTGAAATTGAGTATTTAAAAACTTAGCTTTAGTTGGACTTGATCACAGACTGTAAGGTCTAAAGGAAATGTTAATGGCTCCATTACGGTAAACCGTTATGGTGTTATTATTATTTCTTATGTTTAACATTAATTAGTTGTTATTTTACTTTTAAATATTGTAATGGGTTTACTGTCTGATATTACAGAGGATGTGTTAGTCAGCACAGACTTTAAAATATTAAAAAATTACAACATATTTCTGACAGATGTTTTCACAATTTATTAACAAAAATAGGCCTTAAAATATTTTACAACTATAAACATCTGTACAGTGAAAGTACATCACAACATATGAAATGCCTGACTCACCCTGGGGGATAGTGAAGGTTTCCATTGGAACCTCTAAAGTTCCTTCCTATGGATTTAAGAAGCTCATGTTTTCAATTCAACAGACATGCTAAAACTCTGATTCCACCAGCTACTTGAGTCATTTTCTGAAGTTCATATGTAAACCAAAAGCTTTGATACCCACCAGTTGCATTGATAAGGCTCTGGGGGCAGATCTGTTGATATGCCAGTCCTTTATAAAGTCTTAAAATTTGTTTCTACTTATTCCTTCTGCTTTCATTGCTTTGTGTCACTTGAACAACATGCTGTAGTAGTAATGATAGTATAACTGTATTATGGTGTTACCATTGTCACCTGGTGTGATCAAATTGAGTTTCTCATAACTGGATCAAACCATGTATTAATAGGATTGTTGTAATATACCATAATTTTATTCAAAACTAGGATGGGTGGACACTCAACTTAAAGTATGGCAAAGAGAGCAGGTGGTATTTGGAAGATGTACCAGCAGCCAGGAATAAGCTATGTCTGTACCCTAGCAAAATACATTTTTCAAGTTTATTATTCTATACTAGCATAAAACTCGTCAAAAATGATGGGTCCCCTCATTAGATATTAAATAATTAAAATTAAATATTATATTAATAAATATTGAATTAATGAAATTAAATATTGATTTATTAGATATTTTGTAATTGTATCCCATTGCATGCTTACAATCTATCTGTAATTTGTTTCACCAAATCAAAGTGATCTATGATTTCCATTGACATAAAACTAAAGATTACCTTTCTATTTAGATGTTGAAAATGGTCTAAACAGCCGTAACATGTACATCAGAAGACATACACAAGACGGAACTATGTTCATAAAAACGTTAATTTCAGAATTTTAATATTTATTACGTCTAGAACATTGAAATTGAAAATAATTTTCAATGTTTTTCATTTTCATAGTTTATTGCCTTTCTATTTAGATTTTTAACTGAATTAAGCAATAATATAAATAGTTTTATTTTTCAACAAAATAATTTCCTTGCCTCTTCCCTTTCCACCTTTTAAATTGTGTGGGTTGGGGGTTGGCGTGCTGCTTCTCAGTCAGTTTGCCTTTGCTCTGCTGCTTTTAAATATCATCCTCCCTCGCCCCCCGACTGACAGACAAATCAACAAAATTGATGACAATGGCTTTCATATAGTAAGATTATTAAGGGACTACTGGAAGAGGTTACACCATCCGAGTGCAGAAGGTCCTCGGTTTGTGTCCCGGTATGAGTGAAGAGTGTGGAAAACTCTTCATTAGGACAAATTTCCCTGTGCACTCAGCAGCTAATTGAGTATACTCTAAGCTGTGTGATTAGGGTGGAGGTATCCCTTCAGTGGACATGCATCCTGCCAAGAGGGGTGGTCATAAAAACTTGTAAGAATAAAGTCCTGGTCTTGACCAGACTTGAAACTTGCAAGGATCACTAAGCTAATGCATGCAACAGAAACCGGGTCTTCGTCACCGGTGTATACTCCATTGGGAGTTGTCTCGAGAGAGAGACTGGTCGTTTTGCTTTTTAGTGGAATAGGTAAGAAAACCAAACAGATATGAGTTAAATAACAAAAAAAAGGCTAAACCTTGGTAACCAAATGTTACCTTCTTATAAAGAGCAGGTGACTGATAAAAGTACAATGCAAATTAAACATTATACTTGTTATTCTATGAACTAGTTAATTCACGGATATATTTGAATTTTTATGAAACTATTTTATAAGAAAAAATAGCGAATTTGTTTAAGTTGAAGAGTCCATAGTTTCAAAGGGTGGGAAGGCGGTACTTTTATCAGCAAAGTTTTTACCCCGGAGTAAGAGTCCAGTGTTACGGACAACAAACCAAGAAAATCACACTGTCCATTATATAAGTATAGTAACTTAGCATGAATTGGTATCAGACCATCTATACTGGGAGATCTGATGAGGATCAAACCCATTAACAACGGACGGCAAGAACTGCTTGCTGATCATTGCTATACAACATCTATCCTGATCTAGTCTTTTTCATATGATCTGCTCATTAATTCCAGTGGAAAAAAAATTCAATGATATATTTAGATTGAGATGTTTTTTTTTTTTAGTCCAGTGTTACAACCGGAGAACCAAGAAAATCACACTGTTCATTATTAGAGTAGATTATTTAGACTGGCATCCTCACTTTTTTTGTTTTAACACCATATTTCAACTGATACATTCTTCAGTCTACTTCAGGTGTATGCCGAAGCTGGTAGTCCTCGAATCTCATCCTATTTCTCCTGTTTAATTGTCTCAATTTTGATCAACACTTCAAAATAATTCACAGGTAATAATTCATCAGTGATTCATGCTGCAATAGAATAATGTCAATATTTCATTTCAGAATTTTACATAACAATAGAAAGGCCAGAGAGTTGACTGGTTTAAATGTAGTGATCAAAACAACAAAGATGAGTATACTAGTCTGAATAATTTGTGAAATAATGACAAAATGCTTCATCTCTGAATCTTAGGCATTAGGAAGGCAAAAGAATGGACTGGTCTAAATGTATTGATCAAAACAAAGATGAGGATAATAGTCTGAATAATTCATGAAAAAATGCTTCATCACAAAATTTCAGGCAACAATAAGAGGGTGACAGAATGCTACACGCTCATAGTAATCAAAACAATGAAATTCAAACTTGGTTTGCCAATTCCATTTTCCATTCTGGTAACTGTTACACCACCCTGCACTTAGTCTGGCAGAAGGCCACAATAATGGAGTGCCCAGTGACGATTGAACTCATTACGGTAGTAGAAGTCTGCAAAATTAGTTTACAAACCATTGCTCCACAGTAAGGCACGCTACTCTTCACTTATATAATACCAATACCCATATGTGTGGTGATGTATAAGTTGTAATTTATAGTTGTCTTCTAGACTCCAGGACCAAAGCAGAAGAGGATGAGAAGTTGAATTTAAAAACTTTATATCAACAAATTGTATGCCAGTTGGTACATGAGTTAAAAGAAGAGTCTGTCCCTCAAGTATTTTTGATGCATCTTGACAGGGAAACAAAAGTTTTTAATTAACATATGAATTTTAATCTAGTTGGTACATTAGTTATAAGAATGTTTGGAAGGAGCAGCCTGCCATAATTGTCATGTAAAATAATCTTCTGTCTGTCGTACAAAACTACGGCTTCAAAGTATTTTGGTTACTTCTCTTTAGTTTTGCCAATTTAGATATTTTATATCTAAATTTAGATAATTGTAAATGTTTTATTTATTTTATTAGATTTCTCAAGAACCGTTGATCCCAAAAAACTTCAAACTCAACACTGCACTGCAGTGTGTGTTGACTAATATATCTGGTGAATGTCAACTTCGTACAATGGCCTGTTGTCGAGTAATTGCAGTGCATACACACACAATTGTAGTTAGATGACACATTTTGCAGCATTCAGTGCTTTCAGATTGTGTATTTTGTCCCAAGTGTGCATGAAGTGCAAATTTCCCCCAATGACTAACATATTTTATTATCATAGAAAATGCAAAGACTCAAAATTCAGAAAATTCCCATGCTCTTAAGGGGTAGGGTTAGGGTTGGTTTAAGGTTAAAATAAAATTTTTATTATTATTTTTTTTTATTTTTTTATTTAGGCATGAGACTAAAACTCCATCTGACTATTCTCAAAAGTTTTTCCACCAAAAAGAAGGTAGAAACTGCCTTTCCATCATCTTTGTAAAACAGTTTGATAATATCAAAGAAGCTTAGATAACAACCTTCACAAGGCAAGTAACTGACCTGCTTAGAATTTGAAAAGAATTAATTTTGACTTCTCAACAGAAAAAGAAATTGAAATTTGGTAAAAATTGAAAAATGCATCTTAATGCACTTACATACACAGTCAGAAAAAGCTTATGACTTTCACCTTGAAAAGATGTACCCCTATGCCAAATTTCAGCTTCTTAGGTGCAAAATTCTGGAATGTACAGAAATGCAAACATTTTTATATATATAGATGATATATAAAGATGATTTGGGATTCTGAAGTGACAATTTCCAGCTGTCTCTGTGAAAGTATTCCCAGTTTCAACAAGTATATTTGGTACCTGTTGAGAAGTCAAAACAAATCTAGTCTCCATTTGAGGATTATACAATACAATATATAGATGATGGATGAGGAATCTACATTAGAACAGAAGCACTTATAGTTGTTTCAAATAGTAACAGCGATATTCAAAAACTACCTGAGATACTTCTGCTAACGTAAGGTTGCTATATCTGAACATTAAAAAAAGAGGACATTCCTGAAGACATGCTGCCCCTGCAACTGACACACACTTTGGCAATATGAAGAATTTTGCAAGCTTTTGAAGAATTTTAAAAATTCATTCAAGATGAAGATTTTGAGACCTAAATGGAGGACATGTCTGGGAAAATATCGACGTTTGGCAACCCTAGGTAAACGGTAATATGAAAGTGTAAACTACAACTATTTTAAGAACGAAAATCTAAGAAATAGACAAAAACACTTTATTTTATTTACTTTTTTAATTTAAAAAAAGGCAGTAAAGAAATAAACTAAATTTCCTTAAAAAAAAACCCCAATGATGAACATTTTGAAATGACCATCCCAAAATAAGACTGCAAAAAAACTGGCCAAAATGCAACATACATGCACACACACACACACACACACACACGCATGTATGCACATACACACACATATTTATGTACATAGGAATGTGTATATGTATCAACTTGCATTACAACTTGGAGAAAATACACAATTTAAAAAATATTTATATTTTATATTATCTGTTTTTCATCATCATCATAATCATAATAATAATAATAATAATATAAATAAATAAAAACTGTGTCATTGGCTTGGAAAATTAATGGTAAGTATTTTTATATTGGAACTTAGTTGAAAAGAACCAAAACGGAAGTTTTACATATTTTTAACGGAAATACAGAGTTAACGCCCTTAGATTCCAAGTCATGTTTTGTTTGTTGTACATTAACAAAATACACAACAAGCAGTCGGGTAAGTCAAGTAAAAAAAAATACAGTAACAATAATAATAATCATCCTCTTTTCTTGTTTATGTTTTTATCCAACGAGTGGTATTTTATTCATTTTTCTAAATTCCTCCGTTTATTCCCAGTCTTATTCTTAAACTAGGCATTTCTAACTCGTAGACTGCGACTAATTTAGATTTTTCTGATGTGGGCGACCAAGTGTCTCGACCCGGTGTCTTGTGTCGTGGCCATTGAGGCAAGATGAGGAATTTTACTGAAGAGTGAAAAAATGAGAATTACAGCAAGCATTGAGCATGGAAACAGAATTTTTATTTGTAATGAATCGTCATAGTTAAATTGATTAAGTTCTGCGTTGTATTAATGTTTAGTGTCTCAGAATTTGTTTACTCAAGTTCCCCTTAAAAAGTATATTAAAAAAACAACAACAACAACAAAACACGGTGTGTCCTCTTCAGTAAACATTAACATAAACATCAGGACTTTTTTAAAACTCCCAGGAAATATTGTGTTACATTCTTCACCTCAACCTTATTGATAGTAAATAGGAATCATCATTAATATTTATTTACCCGTTCTCTATTTTTTTTTTTTTTAAATCTAAATTAAATTGTTAGTTTGTCCATTATGGTCTATATTCTTTTTCTTCAAAATATTAGACATAGACAACATATCTGAAAAAAAAATATACATTGGCCTGCGGATCTTTAAAAAAAATGTACCAGTATTTTCTCACGTCATATCAGGTAATAAATGGGGCTTTAGCATTTAATTTGTGAAACAATCACTGGTTCTATTGGATTTGTTTGATGAGTTTAACACCTGTTGTGGACGAAAAAAGTATTTGACCCATGTAAATATTGTGTCGCACACTGTATGTCCGCTAGGTATTAGTATTGCTTTCCTTCAGGAAAAAAAACTCTTACATCTTTAACAGACATTAAACAGAAAAAGAAAGTTTAAATCATTCAAGAGGCAAAGCACTGTCCCCCCCCCCCCACAAAAAATAAAATCTAACGATACTTACTTTTCAGATTGTTCAGTTGTAAATGTTTTGCTTCTTAAAGCCTAAGTCCCTAATTTTCAAGTGAATATTTTTACAACTTTAAAATAGGATTTCAAGATAATTTTCTACAACTAAAAAAATCTTTTAAATTCATGATGGTAAATATTTGTGTTGTTAACACGACGTTTCGGACGATCCATTCTTCGGCTTTCTTTAGGTGTAAAATCCGAGTGTGATGGGGTAAACAAGTTTGTTTTTTTTTTAATTTCGAAGGGGGTTAATCCCTTCGAAATTAAAAGAAAACTTCTATTTACCCCATCATACACGGATTTTACACCTAAAGAAGGCCGAAGAATGGATCGGCCGAAACGTCGTGTTAACAACACAAACAACAAGAAGGGGGTCAATCGTCTGAAGAACTATTTGGATGTTAATGACCCTTCTCAAAACTACAAAAAAAGGTAAAGATTCAGTTTAGTGAAGTGAAGTAGTGTATTTTTGTAGGAAAATGTATTTTGATATTTTTTGAATGAATATAACATTCATTTCTTTGGAAAACTTTGCATTTTTCCGAAAAATTAAGTTAAATATATGTCTAAATATGGTCATTTAAAAAGATAAAATTAAAAATATTAACGAAAATTTATCTGAAAATAAAAAATGATTAATACTCTTTTAAACAGCATTCAGTGTTTCCCAATAGTGCACTCAATTTTTCTCATTTTTTTTACAGGATTCACTTCCTTGGAGTAACAGACAGATTCTAAGAAATTTCCTTCTATAAGTTTTGGTTATGGCCTTGCTGGCAATCCAGCATCCACTGGCTGCTCTCCATGTGTCAATGCAGCACCTTCACCCCAATAAGCCTATATGAAGGATTATTAAAGTGAACCATTTCTTCTCAAGTCTACACTGACTAGACAATGCAACACATATCTTTGCAATACATGTCTAGGGACATTTCAGCACCAATCAGATTTGATTTCCCACTTTATTGGTCACCAGACATCTAACTTCCCTATGAATGGTTCAGAGCCACCATTACTAGTGATGGCACAAAAACAACAGATCTCAAATAATGGTGGTCAGTTTGTTCATGTGGACGAAGAACCGGCCACTTTCGAGCCACCAGGAATTTCCTCTATCAGAAAAAAGTATTCCTGTGAGTACTGCTCAAAATCATTCTCCCGTAATGGACATCTTGAGATGCATCGCCGTACACACACAGGAGAGCGGCCTTTTGCTTGTCAGTACTGCAGTCGGGCTTTTACCCAGTCGAGTGCCTTGTACCGGCACCACAAAACGTGTGCTAAATCCCCAAACAAGGGAAACAATGAGCAGCTGTCCAAAAATGTTGGCATGCTTGAGGCATCTACAGCAGCTGCCAAGCAACAAGAAACTGCCCTTTCTGCTTCAGGTGACTCTTTGAGTACAAACCTTGTTAACAGCGCATTTCAAAATAAAGATGACAGTAGCGATGATGATATTATGTTTGTGTGTTGTGATCGTACATTTACCAACTCAACAGATTATGATAAACATGTAAAGACTCATCATCCCAAGTCACACACTGACTCTTCATTATCATTGGCTCCTCATGGTAACCCTGAAGGAGAAATGCAGCCAGCAGCTACAGTCCAGTTATCATCGAACTCTTATGAGCAAGATGCTATTTATAATGCCAGTTTTGATCTGAGTCATGAATTCAGTCCTACATTGGGACAGGGAACCAATGCTGGTGTACTAAATTCAAGAGTTAAAGATAAAGAGTCAGGAGTTGTTTATTTGTTTAATAACAGTACCAGTCAAGATACAGTGACCATTAATTTATCTGAGCATTCTGTCAGTGGTGGTGGTGGTGGCACCCATAAAAATATTTCCCTCTCAGATGAGTGCCCTAACTCAGGGATGAAGCAAGTAACACCCAAGCTAACAAGTTCTTCAAATGACCCTGTAAAAGATGATGATGATGTATGCATTGAAACTGCTTCCATGACAATTAAGCAAAACAATGACAGAATGAGTCTGGATGATGAGATTTTCATTCCGGAAAAGAACTCTTCACAAAAGAGACAAATAAGTCGATTTGCTTTTTCAAAGAGGCAAAAACAGAAGTGTTCAAGATTCTCAGTGCCTCTCTTTGATGTTGCACCTAAATTCAGTTATAATAATGCCAACCGGCATCAGAAGTGCTCGTCCAACTCTTTTTACATCAGGAATTTACCCAACAACTTCTCTTTCAAAAGGTCAACACCTGATAGTATTAACAAAAAGTCAAAAGTCACCAGCAATCTACAGAAATCAGTTGCAACAATTGAAGAGAATACAGGAATTGAAAATCCTTGTGGCCAGACTGTCTCTGGTCACAGTCGGCTCAAAACTTCTCGACTCCAATCTTGTCAATTCTGTTCACGTCAATTCACACGTACCAGCCATCTTACTCAGCATTTACGTACACATACAGGCGAGAGGCCATTTCGATGCGAATATTGTGGTAATGCCTTTACCCAGACCAGTGCTCTCAACCGTCATCTTAAAACTTGTAATGTAGCCCAAAGTGTCAATTCCAGTGTAGCTGGAAATTCCACCTCCCTGCATCAGCCATCAACTTTGTCCCTCAACACCAACTTTGATGCCAGTAATGATGTTTGCTTTCCTAATCAACATTGTGAGGATGTCTTTCAACAGTCGCCTTTGTTAGATTCCCATCTGAAAGTGCGTGAGAACCACATTGATGCAAAGGCAGACCTCAAAAACCCCTTGCCTAAATGTAACTCTCTGTCTCTTCCTGATAGTAGTAATTCAGCTGTCTGCAATTCAACAGTTGATGTTCATTATAGTGCCAATTCTCTCACATCCTTCCCTAAACATAAAGGTCAGATGACAAAAATGGCAATAAGATCAATAGATGGCCAAACACTACGACCCAAAAAGAAACCTCTCTTCCAGAAATTTGTGAAATGTGATAGAATGTTCCGCTGTGATGTTTGCTTTGTTGAGTTTGTAAGCCGTCAACATCTAGCAGTACATGCAAGAAAACACCTGCAATCGAACTCTACCTCTTTAAGGACAGTTCAGTCCTCAAGTCGAAACTTGTTGCCTTCCAGTCTTGCTTGGGCACTCTCTTTGAAAAACAAACACCTATTTCGTAACAAGGTTTACAACACTTTGAAATCTAAAAGAAACCTTGAGAAGCAAAAATCATTCACTGTTGCTACCAACTCTCAGTCAAGCCGCAATCTGGTCAGACCTAGAACCTATTCCCTTTTAGAGAAAAATGCTAAAAAATCCAGCAACTCTTCTGAAGGATCAAAATCTGAAGATTTTAGAACTTCTAATCAACAGCACCATTCTGAGGTGTCTCAGATGAGGAACCCAAGTCCAGAGAATGACTCTGAGAAAATTGTAGTCAACCTTCAGTCATCAGAAGAATCTACACAGGATTCTGTAGTCAGTGGCGCCAACAAAAATCCTCAGGATTCACTTTTTCTTTCCGATTCAACATGCGAGACCAATCCACACCAGCCAAACAGAATCTCCTCCCTTGTTTACACTTGTGATATTTGTGCCAAGTCTTTTTATTCTGATATACTTTACCACATTCACAGATCAACCCATTCTCTTGAGCCAAAGAAAAAAAATAACCCATCTACCAGTGCCAAAAAGGAAACTCCTAGCAGCTTTTACTCGAGTCACACGTTTGAGGCAGATACCAGCAGCTCTCCGGACCAATTACGTAAAACTTTTCTATGCATTTACTGTCATAAAAAATTCTTGAGACATTCACACTTAGAAACCCACGTGCGCACACATACTGGGGAGAAGCCTTTTCAGTGTGAGAGTTGTGGACGTGCCTTTTCTCAGTCCAGTGCTCGTAACAGGCACATAAAAACCTGCTTTATGGCCAGACAAATTATGAATTCAGGGTTGGTATCTGCCGAGTCATTGCCCTCCTCTAACCATCCTGAAAATACAGCTGCAGTTAGAGACACTCCTAGAAAGCAAGATGAAGCCACAAGTAGTGTCATGTTTACTTGCTGTGATCAATCCTTTCGCACAAGTATTGACTTAAATGTCCATATTCTCAACCACAAAACCAGCAAATATCCTCTCTGTGAAGAAACATTTCTTCAGATCTCTCACTTGAAGTCACAACATGAAGTAGAGCTTCAAAACCCCAAAACAGGTGACTCTTATGACAGCGAGACAGCAAATTATATTTCTGGAAGTCCAATTAAGTGTGAAGAAAATACTGACAGTGAGTTAAACATTTATAGAGCAGAACAACAACTTGTAAATAATAACAGTGCCATCTCTGAGAAATCCCAAATTAAAACTGGAAAAACCTATAAGCCCATATTTGGATCTGATACTGGAGAATCAGTGCCTGACTGGAGTTACAGAGTCAAAGAAGGTTCAAGTCCTGCAGCAAAGAATAACGAGTTGGATGACCTAGAAAGCGAGATATTTGACAGTGCTTTGCAAGTAGTCCATGATAGTCTGCAGATGAGGTCAGGGGGCAACCTGCAGCAAGCCTCTTCAGGTAAAACAAAAGAACTCCTTACATCCGAACCAAATCCTGAATCTCTGGAGGTGGTCAACAGTCAAAACTGTCCAGATCCATCTGACATCTGTTCATCCCTCTCAGATATCCCCGAGCCAAATGTTTCACTCAGTTTGGGCAGTGAGTTTGTGGACATAATGGACACTGATTTGCCAAGCATTTCAAATACCATTCCTTGTGGCCAGGAGGAAGAATCTTCAGCCCTGCAGAAGGATATCTTTCCAGAATATTCTCCTGAGACACCCCCATTTGTCAGTGAATGTTTGATGCCAAAGGCTGCTGAAATAGATGATCACTTGGTAGAAGAGGACATGTGTAAATCCTCAAGCAGTTGTACCTTCAAGCTGAGCCCTGACCTGGATGGACCAGGCAAGAATTACTCATGTGAATACTGTGGTAAAATATTCTCTCGGTCAGATCATCTTATTAACCATGTTAGGGTGCACTCAGGTGAGAGATTGGTTTCTAAAAATGACCTAGATACGCAAGGTACAGTTGGCATGGGCCAGAATTTTCAAACATCAGAGACTGAAGTTTTTACTGATCAAGGGGATACTGATGAATCTATAAGTGCTTATAAACAGCCATCTTGTGGTTCTTTAGAAGCAACAATGAATAATAAGGATAATAGTGAGAATCTCCAAGAATCTCTTGAAAACTGGACTCTTACATCATTTTCTAACAGTAACATAGTCAAGAGTGAAGATATGAAGGATTCTGTTTCTGCTGAAAACAGAAAAGAAGAAAACATTGGAAACACAGATAATTCTGTGCCTGAAAAGATTAGCAGTTCAAATCACTTGAAAAAGCCAACTGGATGTGCTTCAGATGATCGAGAGGAAGAAATACCTATTGAAACTCATTCCAAAACTCCAAATGGAAAGTTTATCTGTTCGTATTGTGATCGACACTTTGTCAGCCCTAACCATCTGGATGAACACATGTCTTGCCATGCAGTTAAGAAACCTTATGTCTGCTGGTTCTGTAAAGAAAGTTATGTTTTGTCCTTGGATTTTGAACAGCACTTGAAGATATGTGGAGCCCCTGCAACTTTCCCAAACCTGTCTTCTCCTAATGCATCCAAAGAAGGGAGTGATGACGAGGCCTCAAAATTTGCTGACATTGCACTGTTCACGCCTCTCACAGCATCTGCAAATCTGTCGGACTGTGATGAAGCTGGTAGTGAAACTGATATTCCCTGTGCCAGGAATCAGGCAAAAGATAAAAGTAACTTAGCTAGGGTCTCTCAGTATCTGCAACAAGAAGCAGAGGCAGGTGACATGCCAAATAAACCTGAAGGGGATTCAGAAGGAAAAAAACAAGATATTGTAAAAACCTTTGAAAGCGTTGAATTCCTTTCAGGACAACTGCAGGAAAACAGTCATGGGGAATCTGGTTCTCATTGTGATAGAGACACTTTGAACCAATCCAAGACATATAAAGATTTAGAAGAATCTTTTAGAAACGAGGCAGTTAACTTAAAAGATGATGTCTTGAAAAATAACTTAATATCAGAAACAATACTAAAACAGTCTTCAATACAACCACCTGAATATATTACTAATATAGCAAGTGATTGTCTGAAAACACAGATCTCACCTGAGGGCTCTAGCAACAGCATTGTGTTTATATGTTGCCAGCAGACTTACACAGAAGTGCAAGACTACAATCAGCATCTGTTTAACTGCCATCCAGAACACACTGACAAGGTCAAAGAACTTGGGCAACAACAAGTACAGCCATCACAAACTCTGAAAGACGGTTTGACCCCGGATCAAGACTCTTCACCTGTCAGCAAACAATTGGATATCAGTGACAATCCCTTACCACCATTGAATGCTGGGGATCAACGTCGCTATGTATGTCATTTCTGTACCCGTGGTTTTTCCCGCTCGGGACATCTCATTCAGCACATGCGGACACACACCGGGGAGAGGCCTTACCCATGTCAGTTTTGTTGTAAGGCTTTCACCCAGAGTTCTGCCTTAAACAGACACTTGAAGACTTGCAACAAAGCAAAGTTATTTTACAATGACAGACTTAAGATTGTGAGCACTAACTACAGTGCTGTTATACCTGGATTTCAGCAGACTTTAGATGGAAACAACAACAGCAGCAGCAGTGTTTCTCCATCCCCCGATCAATCATTGGACAATAAGAAACATAACAGTGTCTCTTCCAGAAATGACCTGCAGCCTTCACATTTCAACTTCAACAGCATAGATAAGATTCCATGTGACGAGAACAATGAAGGAGTAACAAAATGTGAACACTGTGGTCTAAAGTGCCTGAAACTGGATGATTTTACTGAACATCGCAAAACCTGTCCTTCTGACAGTACACCCTATGTAAGTAGAGTGTATACGCAGGATGATCACAGCCCAGATAAAGGAATTGATGATAGTGTCTGCAATAACAGTGTTCAGCACAGGGGCCTCATGGAAGACATTGATCAAGAGGGCCAACTTTGCAACATTGAGATAAAAAAAGAAGTGCTTGATGTCATATTTGAGTGTGAATTTTGCCACAAGTTATTTGCGGATGAGTTAAAATTGGCTCAGCATAGAGAATCTCAGTGTGTGCAAAGTGAGCAGCAAGAGTGGAACATGGCACTAAATTTTGAAAATGGTGAACCGAGGAAGACAATCAAAGATGAAGACACATGCACTTTTACCTGTTGTGGACAAATGTTCCTTGGTTCTGAAAGTTATAATTTTCACATGGAAAACCATCATCCTTTTAAAGATGAGGATGATTATAGTGAGATCAACGAACCTGATGGCAAATTGCTAGAAAGACAAAGCTTCAGTAAAAGTATAGGTGTGAAAAATGAGACAGGATCACATGATCAGATGAGCTGCAACACTTTGGCCACTGATACTTATTCAAACTCTTCATCCAAAATTAGACAACTAGTATCTATGTCAAAAAGTAAGCTTGATGATGTAATTGGGAAGAAAGTGTCTGATGAACTTTCTGGTTTGTCTTCTGTGGACAGATCAACTGTTTTGGACAATATCTCCAGATTTCAGGTCTTAGAGTCTGTTAAAGAAATATCACACCCAGAAACATCCATTTCATCTAGGGGAATTGCTGTCAATGACATAGGGCACCATAAGATTGATTCAAATAGCCCCATGACATCTAAAGAATACCAGGCGATGGCTTTGGCAGCATCATCTGCTAGTGAAACAACCGAGACCAATGATACAAACCTGAATTGGCTTCAGTGGGAAAACTACATAACTGGACAGCTTATCACTAGTAGTAATTCTGCTGCTGTGATGTCATCCCATGACAAGAAATATGCCTGTGATTATTGTGACAAGAAGTTCACACGTAGTGGTCATTTGGTTATGCATCGGCGCACTCATACTGGAGAAAGACCCTTTAGTTGTCCCCATTGTCGCAAAGCCTTCACCCAATCGAGTGCTCTTAACAGACATTTGAAGACATGTAACATGGCACGGTTGGCTGTAGCTGGGAATTTAGTGAACCCGTCTTCGGCACCCGAAGAAGGGATTCAATTAATTTGCTGTGGAAAGAATTTTCACTGGACGGGGGCTCTAAATGTGCACCTAGTGACCCACAATATTTATAAGTGTCATTGTTGCAATTTGGACTTTGAGAATTTTGACCTACTTTTGATGCATATAAAAAGCCGTGACATTCCAGAACAGCTGCCTGTCTCCAATTCAAGTGGTCAGTCTACAGATAACCATTGTAATTTCTGCCCAGCTTCATTTCAATCGGTTATCGAACAACTCATTCACATGAAGACCAAACATGGAGAGAACACATCAGAAGGCCTTGGTACTGATAATCACATCTCTTCAAACCAAGTTAACTTTCAGAAACTACCATTCCCTTCTTCTAGGACAGAATATTTAGACAAGGGCAAATTTTCAAAACATTCAAATGTACTTTGGACTAAGAAGTTCTTAAACTCTTCCTCAAGTTCGATTTCAGTCCAACAAAAACAACAGTGTTCAAGCAGACCAAATATTGGAAAAATATCCCGTTTTAGGCGTCTCATGTCATCATCTTTTCGAATGCCTTCCAAATTGAATGCTTACTCTAAACACCGACATAACAAGCAAGAAATGTACCCAACATCTACATTACTCAAACGTCGACATTCTACACTTTTTCCTGACCAGAGGCCAGTTGGTACCCCTGAATTTGCCCAATATAACATGTCGGTGAGAAACTCTTTCAGCCATAATGTGCGTCGAGCTATCAAACGAGCTGTGAACAATATTGGCAAACATCGCACATTTTCTGAGCGATTTGCACCATCATTCGATGCACAAATGCCAGCACAAACCAACCAGCAACAAACTACATCTGTTGCTATTGACAGGCACCTTGACCAAACAGAACAGAAAAACAAAACTTTGGCAAAAATGCTGTTAAACAACAAACATAACCAATTGAACAGCAATTGTATTATCAAAAATGAAGTGATACAGAACAACAGTTATGTCCATAGAAAGAAAAAGCTCCTTAATTCCAAAGTAGTCTGTGATCAGGATGTCAGTTATTGTCCTGAAGGTCAGTTTAATAACAATCTCAACCCCGAGGGCCCATCGCAACAGGCGGCCTCTTCCATGGCAAAGAGTTTAGAATGGGAAGAAAATAGTACCCAACCAAGGAAGCATCTCTCTCAGTCAGGTGTGCGGAAACATCCAAGTCTAAAAACCCATCCTAGCAGTTCACTTCTCTTAAAGAGACCCTTGTTGACTAGTAGACTTGGAAGTTCAAACACTGAGGGGAATTCCCTGTCAAGCAAAGCTGTGCACACTCCATTAAAATCTAATTTTAAATCTATCAAGTACAAACAGGGATTGTCTAATGAAATGCTCAATCCAGAGAAAGTATCTCCCTATGCTGTTGCTGAAGAGGAGGTTCTTGTACAAAAAGAAACTGCCTCATTGTGTGATAATTTAAATGAAATCAAAGAAGGGCAGTGTCAGCTTGAGACTTCTAAGGAAAGCTTTAATGGCTGTGAAGATTGCAAGCAAAATTCAAGATCATCCTGCCCTCATCAGCAAACATGTACCCCCTCGTCCATCTCGGCAACCAATTTTAGCAAATATATGATCAAAATCGAACCAGATACTGAAGCTGTAAATAGTGGTAGTGCCTCGAGGAAAACATCACAGCTGTACGACTCTTTTGACCCTGCTGTTAATAAACCATCCGGTCCCTCAGAAGAACATTTAAAGGATTATCTCAACAATAAGGATTTGACTTGTCCTAAAGATCAATCAGATCTTGCTGGCTTTTCTTTGCATCAGTCAGCTAGCAACCAAAAGAATAATGATGCTGAATCAGTGCAATTCAGTGGTCAGTTGGTGTCCACTCTCTCCCAGCAATTGACCAGAGGACTTGAAGATTCAACACTCACTACTACTTGTGGCAGGAGAGAAAACAAAAATGCTCACATCTGCAAAAACTGTGGCCACATATTTCCCCAACTGACTGACCTCATTCAGCACAACTGTTCTCGGAGAGCAGACCGTTACCCTTTCTCTTGCGAATACTGTGATAAATCCTTCACTAGGCATAGTCACCTGGTCACTCACCGCCGCACACATACAGGTGAGCGTCCATACCAATGTCACTATTGCCAACGTTCCTTCACCCAAACGAGTGCTTTGTACAGGCATCAAAAGACCTGCAGTTTTATACCAGCCCACTTGAAGACAACACCTGTCATTGGCAGCTCTGAGTCGAAACAGTCCTGACTTTATACTTGGACTTTCAAGTTTCTCATTGAAAGTAGCCTTAATGGTCAGTTCTTAGGGGTTGAACTTAAAGGGTTTTTCTTTTGTTTTTATACTTTTGTTTCATTTTTCATGTTCACGGGAAACAGGAAGAAAAAAAAAATATATATGCATATACATATACATACACACACATACACAGAGAAAACTATTTGCAAAATATCTATTTCTAATTTTTACTCTATTTTCAATAAATTTTCATTCACTTTTAACTTGTTTCCTGTAACCTTAAAAATATATAGATAAAAAGAACAGAAACATGAATGCTATCAAATTTTAAAATGATATTTTTGGGGAATATAAGAATGCAAATTAGAAAAAAATAATTTAACTCTTCCCTTGCAATAGGACAGAATTTGTCTTGAGCTGGTTTTTTTTTTTTCTTTGTAATTTTTTTTCGTAATTTAATATTCAAGAAAAACAAAAACATAACAGTATTTATTAACTGATACATAAATTATCAGTGGGAATTTATTATTTTTTCAAATTAATGTATGCATTATTTTTATTGCCATGTGTTAATGCACAACAAAATGAAATAAATTAATGTTTACAACTAAAATAAGAAGCTGTCAGTTCGACTCAAAACCTATGGTAATATGTGAAACGTGTGATTTAGAGATTAGTATCGATTTCAACCCTCCCAACTTTGTAGCTTATTTATTTATATCAGTGATTCTCAAACGGGATGCAGTTGGCTCCCAGGGGAGGAATTTCAGTCAGGAGTGGAATGTATAATGGAAAGTATAATTGTGAAGAAATTACTAGATGAAAATTCAAAATGGGGGAGGAATTGATGAAACCTGGGATTGCAAGGGGAAGAATGTGACCTGGGACTCTGAGACCCACTGATGTAGGTTTTTGTCAAAGTCATATCTGCTATTGGTAATCATTCAGTAATTTAAAAAAAAAAAAATGCCTAATTAAAGAAAATGTATGTATGTATGTATGTATGTATGATTGTTCTCCCCGCTTCTACCCTCATCGATGGTGTTGCAGGGTTATGTACACACAGCAATTGTTAGAAACACCCACTTCTGTTTGCTAGGCCAGTCAAAGCTTTGTTCTGCTTACAGCACCTGGTATTCCCCAATGGTCACCCATCTAGGTACTGACCAGGCTCGACATTACTTAACTTCAGTGATCTTATGAGAACCGGTGTATCCACAGTGATTTTGCCATAACCCCTTAACCTCGGAGAGAGGTTCCTCAGTCCTAGTCTTTGTGCTGAGTGGTTAGCGGAGAGGCATTGAGTACCATTTTAAAGGTCTTTGGTATGACTTGGGGCGGATTCAACCACAGCCTACCAAACCAAAGGCGAGCACACTACCACAGTGATCAGTTATATTAACAAAAGTAGTGAGCACAATATTAATGGGAGACTAGTGTATCTACTCTGTAAGTAGTAAAATAGAATCAATTTGGACCTCAACATTTCTTTTTATAGGCAGAAGCCAAAACAAAAAAGATTTTTTTTTTCAGTGTGTCTGTGTATGCTCACACACTTTACCATCTTGACTATTCACATTTTTGCAGCTGTGAGAAAAATCCATACATATTCAGTGCAAATCTCATTGATTGAATGTGTTAAAGCTTATTTGGTTATAAGTGTTTATAAGTAAACTGTTATAGAAAGATGATTGGTATGCTAGTGAGTTTGTTTCTCACTGAGGGCTTAAATGTGGCCTCACACTAAAATTGGTCACTTTAAAACAAATCATCTCCACCCTAATACTCAAATGAAAAATAGAGAGACAGGCATACCTGGTCACTTATATTGCATGATTGAGAAAACTTAAATTTAATACTAAGCACTATTCACAAAGTGAAATTATTTATTTGTCAAATGGAGAGGTTAAGTCAATCTGACAGCTTATTTCATAGTTGTTTATGTTGATGTATGTATATTAAATAAATATTTTCAACAAATGGTACCTATTTGTTTTCTTCATGCATTGCTATTCTGTGTATTTTTTCAGGGCTAAATTTATGATAAAGTATTTGGATGTTTTAAGAAATTGTGATGAAACTTGCTACATGTAGATGCATTTAGGCGTAGCATAATATTTTTATTAATTATATAGTGACATTGACATTTATTAATTATATAGTGACATTGACATTTATTAATTATATAGTGACATTGACATTCAAGGCAACTATGTGAGATTTTAGAATTTACAGTTGTACCTGTGTCACAATGTGCAGAATTGGGATGAAACCCGTCAAATTGTGGGAAGATTAACATTGACTGGCTTCTAAAAAGTATCAATTTTGTTTAAAACTGATATAAGTATATCACCACCACCGTCTCACTCCTACTTTATCACTCATGCTCAATCGAGCTGCCTATACCTTCTCTAGCCAGGCATTTTTACTTATGCTAGCCTTCTATCATTTGTTGAAGGTGCAAGCAGCATCTGTTAAAAAACTATGTGCTGCTATTATTCTGGACCCCAACGTAATGAAGACGAGTAGGGAGTGATGGGGTAAAATAGAGTTCTGAAGTCTGCAAATTCTTTTAGTTGATCTAATCCCTCAAGAAGGCGGTCATGCTGTTGTTCATTATGCTGTGAGTTTTGCATTGATTATCTGCTAACAAGGGCTAAAAAAGATAGTTACACTGGAAGAAATCACCCATACTTCTCATTTAGGTGTAAGGAGGTTTATTGCTAGGTATAACAATAGTATGTGGATGAATGGTTTCCTTCTACGACTAACTTTTATTTGACAAGCTTCTTGCGAGATGGAGTATGTTCAAATTCTCGGAAGGAGTTTGATTTTTCATATTGGCAGGGCACAATGGAGACTTCTTCCAGTAAAACCTGCAACTTCAAACACGTTGATTCTATTCTCGTTAAAGTTCAACTTGCACCAGTATTTGAAGAATCAGCTTTGCTATACCAATGGGTGAAACACCTGTGGAAAACCCAAAAAGGCAATTTAATCTTAGCTGGTCTGTGGCCCTTTCTCATTAATCAGCCTTTCTTATCAGCACTCCTCAAAAAACCCTTCTCTCAACCTATGTTAGGACAGCAACACTTAACCAAAATAACATTTTTAATTTTGTATGACCCTAACAGTATTAGCAGTTTCGTGTAGATAATGAAACAAGTTTCATTTTACCCTGTCCCACAAGGCTTATTGTATTACATTAAACTAGCTGAACCCAGGAAGAATGGAGAGAGAAGTTTTAAGCAGGACTTATTGTATATCAAATAACTTAATTGAGGAATAAAGTTCCTATTCAATTATTTCACAAATAATGACTTTGAAACTGCTATCCACAAGTTTGGTGTTAAGGAAGGTGGGTGAGGTTGAAATTCTATTTAAGCTTATTGTGTGCAGGTTTCCAGACCCTACATATTGAACTGCAATTTGCCACACACTTGCTTTTTGACTACAGAAGTGTGAGGCATATTATGACTACACTAAATTGCAACTGAAAAGAAAAACATGGTATTTTAACATGTATCTGAAGAAGAAAACTTTTATCTGCCATATGATTAATTAATTACCCTTCCGTTTGATTAAGTTAGAGAACCTATACCAGTAGAGGAGATAGATATATTGAAATAGTGTTAAATATAGCAAGTATTGCATCAAGTCAATTTCAGTAGGTTTATTGCTAGACAACCATTGGCTCAACCTGTGAGGGAAAATTAGCACATTCTGATGAAACCAGAATGAACCCAGATTTTTTATTTACGCATTTGAAAATAAGGGCGACTATTCTATAATTAGCATTTAATAGTTATTTCCCTTGAATCGGTCATTACAGTCCCCACACTATTATTATTCAGTTGCAAATCCGGATTTTTTGTTTCATTCTTTAAGTTAGTGCATTTTTAGTGGTACCTTAATTCAATACCCTAGGCTACAATACCTTAGGTCACAAACAGATAAGCAAAATCCAACTTTTGGTATTATACTTGTTAAGCCCTGGGGAAAAAAATTCACGGATATATTTTAATTTCTATGATTTTTTTAGAAAAGAAACACTAAATTTGTTTCAGTGAAAGAGTTCATTGTTTCAAATGATTGGTAGATGTTTTTATCATCAAAATTGTTACCTTTAAGTGGAAGAGTCCATTGTTATGGACAGAAACGGGGGGGGGAATCATGCTGCTCATTATATGAGTATATTTAACCATCTTTATTTTTTTAAGGTGTAGGTGGCCTAATTGTTAACAGCATGGAAAATGGAGTTCAAATTCTGGTTAAGACAGTTTGTGTTCACTTTGCACTAATGCTGTTGGGTATGGGATGAATCCATCTCTTCTCACCCTAGCTGTAGGTAAATAGCAGGGAAGACTTTGCAACCTAGACATGATAGAGTTATCCATCTCCTAGACTGGTTGACTGATTCCCTTAAAGCAGATGGATGCTAACTTTGACTTCCTTCGGGTAGCTACTGCAGCCAAGCTGATGCTGAAAGTATCATGCTCCGTTTTCCTTTGGACTACATCAGAGAGGCCGAGAGAGGGATTCTGTCAACAGGGCATCCCAGGATCTCCAAACGTTTTGTCCAGGCATGCATCCTGGAGAGGTCACTTTAGTGTTTCATCATCTACCAAGCAGTGGTTGACTATGGCTGAAATTATATTAGCTTTTATTTATTCAATAAAATACTTAACAACCACTAAGCTTGGGTTTTGACGCTGGAAGGACATGTGACAATAAGAGCAGTAGTTCTCAAACTTTGTATGACAACACACTAAGAAATATATCTGACTTACACGGCACACCAACTCTTCATTCCATTAAAATATACATTGATATTTCGAGGGACATGTCTTACTGTTTGATTCCGCTAACAGTAAACTTTAAAGTATCAATGAAGGAGTGTATTGTAAGTCAACGTACTGTAAAAATGAAATGAATTCGACGAAAACATTTCAGTAGTCAATGAACAAAACTTTTATATCAGTGTACTGATATACGTACTCTTTACCCCTTTTATCAGTCGCTAAAAAGGTAGTGACAAATCTACTAGATTGGTAACTCTTTGGCAGAAGCAGGACAGACATAATACCAGAACGCGTTCAAGGCTCAAAATAAATGTTAAGAGTATTTGGGCAAATTTATGTGGCACACTTGGAGATAGTGGTTCTGAAACTGTGCTGCAACTGACTTACAGGGTACTGAATAGTATAATATGATCTACAAGTTTTATAGAAACCTAGCTGCTAGTAGAAAAATACAATGCTTAGAAATATTCAAATAACATTTTTTTTTTATAAAAAATCTTTATTTTATAAAATTACGTATGAATTATGTTAAATTTGTTTTTCAGGAGACAATATTTGCATCTTTTGCCAAACTATAGAACATAGAGTTCACATCTTGGAGAAGTCTTTGAGGAGAGGCGAATTCTTTTATTTCTCCAGCATCGAGTACCATGATTCTGTGAACAAGAGAAAAAAAAGAAGTTAAACAGATAAATAGAAAGATAAGTAGATTTGTGGTGTAAGCACAATATAATCAAATTTATTTAATATAAAAAGAATCCTTGGGTTGAGAAAGTTTCCTTTGCTTTGTCAAAATTAAAATAAAACCTAAACACAAAGGAATACATTAGATTTAGAGATGAAAAGGAGGAAATCATTACTGTTCAACATATATTTAAAACAAATGCCCTCAGTATGAGAATTAAAATTAAATTAAGCCACAAACTGTGGTTAAAGTTCCATTTTCTGAGGATAAAATTAAGAGGAAAACAAAATATCAGCATAAAAATATTACTTGTTATAATCCATAATCGTGTTGAGTCTATGAGCAATTGTAATGATTGTGCAATCTTTGAACTGTGTTCTTATCGTCTGTTGTATCAGCTCGTCTGTCTCAATGTCCACAGCAGCAGTAGCTTCATCCAGAATCAAAATCTTTGTCTTGTGGAGCAGAGTTCTAGCCAAACAGATCAACTGGCGTTGGCCAACACTAAAATCGAGGAAAAGTGTAGAGAAATAAATTTTAGTCAAAGTTGAGGATAAAACATTTTCTTTTTCGGCAGCATAATTCATCCTTTAATTTTTAATGTTATGAGAGAAAGTAGGATGGATACAACTTTATCAAGGAGAACTTTTGGTTAGATTAATTTTCTATCAATACAAAGTCTTTCATAAACAGATTATAAAAAACTGATAAAAAATTTCTTGAGGTCTGTTGCCAAATATCATTCATGAATTGAAGTGACAGTCTATGTCACAGTACTGGAGAGAAGAAAAAAAATAGACAGAATTTGTGTAATATAATATTTAAATAAGAATTGGGATTTCAGAGCAACTTTTGTTTTGATAAATAAGAAAGAAGACATTGTTAGCTCATACCTGTGAACTTCACATCTTTATGGGCAGAAAATAGCAAAAATTAGTTTGAAAAAAAATGCAAGAATAATGAAAAGTAATAACTATATTTTTAATTATATTGATAAAAACAGCTAACATTTTTTAATTATCAATTTTGACTGTTTTTAATGTTGTTTTTCCTCCTTAAATGAATTCTTTCTAAAGTAAAGTTATATCAGACATAAAAAGAACTTGGTCTGTTTAGACTGGTTTCCAGGTGTCCTTGATTCTTCGTGAAGGCTGTGACAGTAAATATGAAAGCAGTCTAAGGAGATTTTATTTTTTTCTTCCAGAATTTACCCTATTATAATTCCTTATCAACACTAGTTTGTATTCAGTCAGTGTAATAATAAAATAATGTGATCTACCTGAAGTTTCTTCCACCTTCACTACATTCATGGTTTATGCCATTCTCAAGGACCAAAATAGTCTCCTTTAAGTGAGCTTGTTCCAAGGCCAACCAGATATCCTCATCATTGTAACGGTCAAATGGATCAAGATTCATTCGAATGGTACCAGAAAAGAGAACAGGATCCTAAAAATGAAAATCAAGCCAATATATTACAAGGCCATATTTTACACTATAAAATGTATCTATTTTATCTAGTATTAGTATATATCTAAAAAATATACAAAATGTTTCTTCTCATTAATTTTGCAGTAATCACACTTTAGCCATTCACCTACTTAATCTTTTGAGAGAACCCTATTCAATGATCAAAAAGTTTGTGCCTACCTTTTTTTAATTCACTGAGTTGGTAGGAAAACCCATTTCTCAAATATACTGCATTGGAAAAAGATACACAAGTACAGATGCATTGCTTGTATTAAACCTTAATGCAAGCATCTGGCATATTTGAAGTGGATTAGATTCAATACAAACCTAGTCATCATTGATGATTACTGGCTGTCCTTTAAGCAATTCATTTCCAATTGGAAACCTCCTGATCTACTTTTGAGCAGTATGGTCACTAAATTCACTTTTAACCTCTGTACATACATTAGTAAGTAAAATAGTCTGTAGCCTAATGATGAAAAAAGCATTTATTTTACAGGAATATTTATTTTTGAACAGAATCTCTTTCCTTGTCAATGCACTTAACCCAAGACTTCTCCTTTAATCATTAAGCAGAAGAAAAAAAAGCCTATAATTATAAAATGGGATCAGTTCTTAAATTTTGGACATTTTTTAGCAAGGTGTTCATTCAACATTGAAGCCTTAACAATGGACATAATGCAGTCACTATCCATTTTTCAGGCTTATATTATAATGGTAATATTGTTAGTCAAGAAATCAACGTTTCTACTGTGACAACTTTAAATGTTTATTTTCGATATATACCTGTGGTAGAATTGTAAGTTTTCTCCTGAGATCATGAAGACCAAGATCAGATATGCAGATACCATCAATGATAATTTTACCGGCAACCGCTTCGATTAAACGAAAGAGAGACAGTGACAAAGAAGATTTGCCTGCTCCAGTACGGCCAACAATGCCGACCTATTCAAAGAAAAAGGTTTCAGATTAGACAAAAGTATTTAAGTGAATCAACACATTCTATCAAATAAACTGTGTGTATAATTAAATTATACCTGATTGTGATTTATTAGCATATAGAAATGCACAAATAGGATACTTCCCTGGTTTTGATGCTTAATGCAAGTAAAGATTTTTAAGAGTTACATTTGTGATGACTATGCAATTACCTCTCAAGATCACAATGAAAATTTATGCAGTTTTGTTCCCAAAGACAAAGTCTAAAAACTGAATGAAAAATTTAACGTTATAAACAAAAATTAGAATTCAGTAATTGGCAAATAAAAATTCTTAATATTAAAGAATTTATAAAGTAACTATAAAGTTACACTTTTGTTTTGTATTTGGACCACTCTAGTCCGACAACCTTTTAATCGAGCCAAAATTTGATCAAGATTTACAATTTTATCAATCCATGTCTTACATGGTAGGTGTAGAGATTACGTGTATGACAAGGTTGTAGTTGTTTGATATTGTTTTATTCACTGTGGATATAGGTACATTACAGGTCTTGTTTACTGGAAGCCGAAGTGATTAGGCATATATCTATTCATGCATGCATGTGAATTACTGAAACAAAATTTAAATGAATGTTCTTGAATAATATGATTAGATACTATATCTAAATTTGAAACTAACTATGATGAGATGAATAACTGTCATTTGTTATTGTTCATCAGGGGATTGTCTTCTTAGTGTAGGGGAAGTTATTTTGCTGTGAAACAGTTTGTAAATGAAAGAGTTATTTGTTAAGCACATTTTAATATGTTAGTGTGGATGTGTAATAAAGTTAAACTTATAAATAATGATAATGAAACAATCATTACAAACTAATCATCGTTTGTTCTGTATCTTAATGGCTTATGTACTTATTGTTTTACACATTGGAGTATTTTGGTCTGGGACACTGTTCGTACTGGTGAATTTGGGTATGGCACTTGGGATATGTGTATCCATACTATGACTGTCGGTTTCACCAATTACTCCCTCCTCACATAATGGTAGGTGGTCTGTTGAGGCAATGGGATCCTTGAAACGAACATATTTAGCTGTGACTGTTCCATAGGGTCCTTGAGCGGGACATGTTTAGGTGTGACTGTTCCACTATCCTGTATCTGAACTCTGTTGCGTCTTTTGCATGAGCCATCTGGTATAGGATCTTGGTTCTGCACATTTTGTTAGTACAGTAGCTGGTTGCCAGTGTCCATTTTGGTCTAGTACTCTCACTGGTTGTCCTAGTACCAGTGGTGGTAGATCATATGCTGTTTTGTCGTGATATATTTTCTGCTGTTCTTGACAGTATTTTAACTCTCCACGAACATGATCGGGTTGGAGAACTGTGGAGTTGGTATCTTCGCAATGAGGCTAGATCTCATAATGCGATTGTTGAGCAATTCATAATATTCAAAATATTTGTTTTGTTGCTCATATGACCATGTTGCTTATACACTGTCATCTTCCTGTCATCTTGGGTATGATAGGAAATTTGCTGTAATAATCAGCGATTAGATATTCATGGTCACCAAAATGGAAAATGTTTCTTTTGGCTGTGCAGGAAGGTTTTGCTGACATATAGAACATTTCTTGATCATGTTCTCGATGTCAGTGTTGATACTGTTCCAATATACTGCTTCTCTAGCCCGAAGATGTGTCATCTCAATGCCTTAATGGCTGTAGTGGAGCTTGTCCAATATAATCTTTTGTTGTGTGACTGGAATCAAAATTCTTGATCCTTTCAATATGATACCATCGTTAACTGAGAGTTAGTCTCTGTAAGGCCAGTAGGAGCATTTTTAATGTGGTAATTCCTTGAGACTGAATCTGGCCATCCAATTACTATGGCTTCATGTAACAGGTTGAGAACAGATCTTTTCTGGTTTCCTCAAGTAAGTCTTTCACACGGTCACTGCTAAATCTCACCAGATCAACTTAATGTCTAGGTCAATTGTGTCGTTGTTCCTGGTACTGGGTAGATGACCTAGCGGTTACAGGTCAAAACGTCCAACGCAAAAACATCCAAGGCCACACACATACACATGAACGCGATTAATTAATCCTAATGTTCAGTTAGGTAGATCATAGAACCCATAACGTAGACTAAAAACATCCCTCTACATAGCATGTGTGTGTATGTTGCCTATATGTGTGTATGTGACCTTTTTGTATTAGACGTTTTTGCATTGGACATCTTTGCATTGGCTCTTTTAGCATTGGACATTTTGTCCATTGGCCCTTTTTGCATTGGATGTTTTGTTCATTGGACCGTTTGTTCATTGGATGTGAGTGACTGGCCCCTTTTCATTGGACTTAGCACTGACTTAGCATATCTGGTAGTGTCATCTTTTTTACAGGTCTATATTCTATGTACATTTGGTATCCCTGTAGTTTGAGTAGCATGCGTTGTAATCTCGAAGGTGCACTGGTCAGCGGTTTCTGTAGTATCATAACCAGTGGCTTGTGATCGGTAAGTACCCTGAATTGACGAAAGTGTGGAATCTTTGAACCCCAAACACAATTGCCAGGAGTTCCCTCTCTATGCAAGCATAACGTTTGACTGTTGTACATATTTTGAGTCTTGTATATATGTCTTGTGTATGACTGTAGTGTCTCCCAGCTCGTGGGAATCTCACTGAAAAGGAGGATGAAGCAAAGGAACAAGGACAAAGACAAATATGATGTTTAACTGCTCACGCTCGGAGAAGAAGTGACTGGCCCCTTTTCTCTGCAAGTGTGCGCTCTTTATTTTACCGTTAACACAGAGCATGACCTGAAACTCACTTGCATCATTATGGGCTGCGGCAAGGGAGGTGACTCTAGATATTTAACTCCCTTGCATTGTCTTAGCCGACATAACAGTGACCATGACTTGGCGTTGTCTCGGTTTTGTGACTTTGACTTCCACTGGAGTTTTGACGATAGACAAACTGTAGTCCACTGGTTGATTTTCCCACATGCATTACAGGGTGAACCTGATGCAGGGCAAGCTTCATGACAAAAGGCATGATTTCTCCCACAGTTGAGATAGTTCTTGGTTTTACCTTGGCGCGTCAAAGTTCTCACACCTTGTATGGCTGTGTTGTAGGCGTCACCAATATTATGCGTAGCCTTAAGCTGTCTAACAGCTTTGTATGCTCTACCTGTAGTAAGTACCTCTGCAAGTGTCAGGTTAGTATCTTTTCTCAGAAGTTCTTTCTGAAAATGTTACTCATTCTCTGTAAAGGAACATTTCTTCGTTTGCAATTTACATCTGTTCACAAAGTCATCTAATGATTCCTCCATTTTCTGTCTGTACATCATTAGTTTGAGACGACTGACCCTAAAATTTTCAGATGGTTCTAGCTGCACAAGAAATCTTTTGAAAATAGTGTCAGCCTACTCCCGCTCTTCATCTGTGAGTGACCAAGAGTTGTACCACCTCAGTCCTTCGTCACCAACCTGGAGCAATATATTGCTCACCTGCAGTTCTTCCCTAATTTTTCCTATGAAATAGAGCTCCATGCGTTGTCTGAATATTTTGAAAGTTTCTGCTTGGTTTGGTGTCCAATCCATAGCTAGAATTCTATCTCTATTAGCCATAGTTAGCCTAGCACACACGCACACAGTATGTCAGTAGAAATGACAGTGTGTGAGAGACTGTGTCTGTAGGAGATGGGAGATTAGGGGCAGTAGTTAAGTAGGCCAAGCGAACAGAAAAAAATTGTTGCAGGGGACAGGATTAAAATGGATGAAGAAAGCGATCACGTGATTTCGAAAGAATTTCCGAAGGCTGTAGAGACGAAAAACAGTATAAATGTTGAAGGAGTCAACGAGAGGATATTTTTGGTTTTCAAAAGTGTTTGTTTTAGCACAATAAATCTGATGTGTTTTTTGCCAGTTACCTTGGTGCTTGTTGTTGTTGGATGAAGTTGCACATCGCGGGTTTTCGTCATGTTTGCTGAAATCTTCATGGAAGAATGTTCACTTGGTCAGAGAAGGAGTTTTTGGTTGTGGTTTTTTTCACTGCCACCATGTAGAGATTACATGTATGATAAGGTTGTGGTTGTTTGATATGGTTTTATTCACTGTGGATATAGGTACGTTACAGGTCTGTTGTTTACTGGAAGCCTAAGCCTAGGCATATATCTATTCATGCGCTATGTTTCACGCATGCGTCCATCTGTACAAGAAGTAGTTCTATTGATATTGCTACAGTAGGTGGGTCATAGGTGTTCAGTTGTGACTTCATAATCTAATCCAACTAAAAGTTTAATCTGACCTAGGTCTGGAATCATGGTGGTCAAACTGTAGAACTTTGACCTATATCATAGTTGCATATAATACCATCATGACCAGTGTATCGATGTGGATTATAATTCATCCAACAATATTAGAGTGAAATGACAATTCAGAAGACATGGTCTTCAGAATTGTCATTTTGGTGTTTCTTTCACTCTTTGTGCTTTAAGACTGATGAACAACATATGTGAAGATACTTACAATTTTGAACCTATAACAGAATGAACTCACCTTTTCATTGCTTTTAATCATACAGGAGATGTTTTTGATTACAAATTGAAGGCCTGGACGATACTGTGTACTATAATTCTGGAACTCAATCTTACCACATTCAGGCCATTCGTTCTTAGGCTTGCTGCTTTCATTAGACCAAGGAGCCTGAAAAAAACGAAAAAAACAAAAAAAACAACCCTTAACACATCAAATTGACTGCATGAAGTGAGAGAGAGCTAGACTGAAAGGAAACCTAGGGGTGCAGTAAGGGTTATAATACCTCCCCTTTTATGAATTATCAGAAGGTGTCAATAAAACTAGGTAGTAGTTTCCTAGTTAGGGATGGTCCCCTGCAATAGCACCATGAACTATGATTTTATTTGTGTCTGTGTTATAGGCATTGTATTCCCAAAACCTCAGGCAGCAGTGACATTGCTCTACAAGTAGACCAGCATTAAAGTTGTTCTTGTTAAAAACAACATTAACTACTTGTTTCCTCTGCTTCCATCTTCTGGAAAAAGCTAGAGGATTGTGGTCAAATTGTATAATTCCAGAGGAATTGGCATCATACCATACCTCGTGCAATACACTTCATAACCAGCACTGGCATAGTATTGGTATAAATTTATAGGCACTTAAAAAAAAAAGAGATTTCAGATCAAATCTAAGGTTTGACCCATTGCAGTCAGGTAAAATATATGCTTCCCAGATGCTAGTATACTCTTCCCCAGCTAACAACATCCCAGATGTTTGCTAAAGATAACCATTTTGAGTCACATTCAATTATGGGAGTGAGCAATTTTGCAGGGGTAATATTTTGCACACCAAAATATATCAATTAGTTTCAATAACAAGAGAAATCAGTCATGGCTTGGCTTTGTAAATAAAGATTGAAGAGGGTATTCCCTGTCTGTTGCAGGCTCTCAGTGAGGCCTACATGAGAGAGATCCATGGAATATGACTGAGTACTGTGCGATGAAGTGTTAAGGTGAAGTGTGACATGCGTGTGACTGACCCCACCCTTTAAACAAAGAGTTTGCATGCCATGGTCCACCAAGGTGGGATGATGAGAGAAAGAAATCAGTAAAAAAAGAGATATAAGTAAAGAACTATTACTCACCTCAGATTCAAGAGAGGAATATTCTTTAATTCTTTCCACTGAGACAATGTTTGATTGTAAATTGCAAAAACTGGTTACTAACAAGTTGAGGAAAACAGTAATCTGTGAAAAATCAAAGATTAGAAAACATTTTGTAGGAAATAAAATATTTGCTTGATTTTCAAATGTGGCCAAAATATATTCATTGATGAGATTTGTATTTTTAAAGAGTCATTACGATACTTAGTAAACATGAACATTTTTTTTAAAAATGTACAAGATTTTAAAACAGCCAAGAAAAATTTAGGCCATCTTTCGCTGTACCAGAAAATTTTTGGTGATTTCAACCATTGCTGGTTTCTGCTACGGAAGACATATGCTGTAGAAACTGGATTCTGTAGAGAATGTGTTTTTTTTTCTGTTTCTAATATTTGATTTAAATATATACAAATAAATATATGTAATTTATTTCCTTTAATTATTGTTTTGTTTTTTGTTTTCTTTGCATATATGTTATACCGAATTGGCGAAGTTGCCTGTTTCGAAAAAAACCCAAAACAAACAACTACTTACAAAACACAAAGGAAATACTTACTTTGATTTTGATAAATGTCTGAATTTCTGAGATGAGGACTTATTATTATACACTGATCTATTTGAACTAGTGTCCACATCTTGCTTGTTATAGTAACATCAAAACTCATGTAGAGAAGGAAAGTATTTCAAGCCTAAAGAACTCTTAGGCTGGTGGTCATTCAAGTACTTGTAAAATCTACAATACTAATAAGCTATAAATATCAATGTTTACCTGAAGTGCATATGTTAATGAGAGACCAACTTGTCCTCCATTTAGGACATCTCTTTCAGCAACACTAAAAACTGCGGCAGCAAATGATATTAGATTTCCAATAAGTTCTAGTCGAAATCCAAGCCATCTGGGAGAGAGAAAAAAAATTATTTTTTCAAAGATAAAACAAGGCAACATAATTAACATATATATATATACAT
>VCCN01000768.1:10547-37563 GCA_006491835.1 Architeuthis dux | reverse complement strand
AAAATAAAAACATCTATGCCATAAACCAAAGCATGGCTATTCTTTTTTTTTCATATATATATATACTATGCTCCCTCTCCAAATCTTAATCTTGTTATTAAACTTCTGTTTTCCATCAAAAGACAACCAGCTTTCTTATGGCAAACTGCATTTATACAAATGAAATTATAGATACAGTGATTACTTCCGTCAACTGTTCAGGAGAATCCATCTATGCCAGTGATTCTCAAGTGGGAGGGACTTGGCTCCCAGGGCAGGAATTTCCTTAGGGGAAAAATTTCAATCAGGGGAGGAATGTATAATGGTGAAAAGAAAATACTAGATGACAATTCAAAATGGGGGAGGAATTGTGGAAACCTGTGATCACAAGGGGAGGAATGTGACCTGGAACTCTGAGAATCACTGATCTATGAAATAAATTCCTATTAAAATGAGAAGTCCTGTTTATATAACAAAAATACACCTTCATTAAATGCCAGCAACCTTTATACAACCTTTAAAAGCATTAAGACAAGGAAATACTTACCCCACCGAATATGAAATATTACAAATCCACAGGTAAACAGAAAGAGATTAATTTGTTTTTGTTTTTATTTTTATTATTCAAGACTGAAATTAATTTTTAAAATATAACATAGGACTTGCTTTCGCCCAATTGTATTAATCAGGTGAGACTTTTTAAGATTAAGACGGGTCATCCATCCAGCATTAGTTTGTAGTAAAGAGAGATGATATTCATAAATCATCAATCTATTAATTAATATATTATATAATATACAGGTCTTAATACACTCTGATTCTTTTAGGATCAGAAAGTCTTTCAATAACAATAAATAAGGTCCAACCCAATCTTGAGATCATAGAAAAAGTTCCAGCCGCCATCAATGGCACTGAAAAATCAGAAGAATGGCAAGGAATAAAAATATTTGTTATTAGGGAATTACAATTAAGTTGTTGAATATAACCACCCTGCCCCCATCTAGTGGATACAAGATACACATTTTTATATAGATATTATATATTTGAAACTAATCTTTTTTTCCTATATATTATTAAAATATAAATTATCTCCGACTTACCAAAAGATGGACTATAACATTTTTACATGTCTTCTAAGTTATAAGAGAGTATTTTATTTTTAAGAATGATGCTCACCGATTTGATGCATAATTTGTAAAAAGAAATTCATTTGTCTTGTCCACCCTTTTCAGAGATTCAAGATGGAATCTTTCCTGTACTTTGAAGGCACGGATACATGATGTTCCCGATAGTGTCTCACTGAAATGACTGAAGACGTGTGATCGAGTGATGGATTCAATGCGTTTTAGTTGACGAGAGGTAGGAATGTAATAGCGCTGAAATAAAATAAATGAAAAATATTAATTACAATTCAGACATCCATAATAAAATGGTTAAAGACAAGGAAATACCAAAAAGGTAGAAATATTGAAATAAATAAAATTTGATGTCACTAACCTATTTTTTTTAAAATACTGGTTCCCAAAAAATTGAAACAGATTTGATGTTCCTGATATTGCCATCTTTACCAGCTGTGTAAAAATGGATGACTTATGTCAAAAGGCTCCTCTAAATCCTCTAAACTTTTTTTTTGTCAGCCACTAGTAAATGGAATAATCGGCTGTTGCTAATGTAATAAACAGATTGTGAAACAGACAGTGATATTCTTAGTCTTGTGGTTAGGACTGTTGAATATATTACAACTCTGGCTTCTGTTGCGGTTGTGAGTTCTCAGTTTATTTAGATATAGAATTGAGAGAGAATCAGGAGGTTGAACAAGTGATGAGTTATCCTCATTTCAAATCGTCTGGCCACACAGAAAGGTAGGGCAGCAGGACCCAAGCAGAATCTGTTTTCTGACTCTGGACTCCCACTATGGCTAGCTGGTTGCTTTACATATGTTTTCATGTTTAAAGTCATATAATCCTGGCATATACTTAAATCACATGACCAGATTAGATGCTTTCCCTCCATTTGAACATGTGTAAAATCTACATGTCCTTTTGATTACGCCACTATAACCTTCTATGGTCAAGCCATGCTGTTGAATATCTTATACTAATAAGCTACTTTTATGACAAAAGAAGACCAATTCAATCACATGCCAATATATCTCCCCACTACAATTCAAACTGCATATACCTTAGAACCATAAGTCATTTAGAATGAACTTTGACTAACCTTTGCGTGTTTTCTAAATAAATTCTGAATATATTAGTCCCTATGTGCCAGGCTGTGCAAGGGAGTTACCTCCCTTGCCACAAACCCATCAAATTTGGAATTAGTCTGGTTGTCTCCTATTCATGTTATCTTTACATGGTGATCCTTCTCCAATATTTTAATTATAAGAGCCAACCAATCAATACCAGCCCCAAAATATGTGTGCATGGACATCTCCCATTATTTTATTGGTCACAGATCTTAACCAATCTATGACAATCATTACGATGATTAGCCTGTAGGTGGTAATTCTTAACATGAAGTTTTAGAAACTAAACACCTATGCAATCAAGGAAAATAGTTTTAGTGACTTTTATGACAGCTTAAGACGCCAACTAGTTCTGTCAGCACCTTCTGACAATTCTTAAACGGAAGAGTTTTAGGACCCAGCCTAAACAGAAATAGGTTTTGGTTTCTAACCCCAAACCAGTTTCTTTCCCAGGATAATCAGGTCATCACAGTATCATTGTACCATTAACATTAGGTAATTTCTTAGTAATACATCAGGTCATCACAGTATCATTGTACCATTAACTTTAGGTAATTTCTTAGTAATACATCAGGTCATCACAGTATCATTGTACCATTAACTTTAGGTAATTTCTTAGTAATACATTCAAGTTTGCATGTCTATTTTAGAGTTCAATCAAGCACATCTCTTCACAGAAAAATTTTATTTACAGTTTATGATAGTGGGTTAGTCATTTATGTTTATTAAACCAAAATCCTTATTATTTATTTTGAGAACTTCATCAAAGACAATATTTCTTCTGCCTTGCTATTCTTCTTTGCTTGATTAACTTACATAGCTAAATATGGGTGTAGTGTAGTGTAGTGTCTCTCAGCTCGTGAGAGTTGCACTGAAAAGGAAAAAGGACAAGAAGAAGAACGTTGTGTTCACGGCTCGCATGTGGAGAATAATGAGAATTAATCTCCATTAGTGTGGCGCATGAACGGAACTCACTTCTGTCATGATCCAGATAGTGGCAAGGGAGATAATTCTAGATAGTTATCTCCCTTTGTATCTGTGATGTCCCCCCTGGCAACATAAGGGAGCAAACACCCCGAGTTACCTCCCTTGCCACAACCCATAAGACGGAAGTGAGTTCCCAGTCATGCGCCGGGAAAACAGGGGTAAAATAAAGAGAATCGCACAAAGTGGAGGGACAGACAGTCCTCTCTCTGACGGTGATCAGTAAACACCACATTTGTCTTTGTCCTTTGTTCCTTTGCTTCATCTTTCCCTTTCAGTGAGATTCCCACGAGCTGGGAGACACTACAGTATCTACATAGTGTTGGGTACGACATAATATAAAGTATATTCAAAAATGCCAAAAGCTTAGCAATGGACCTTATTTATTGTTAATGAATGGTTTTTACCATCTTTATAGAATCCATATTTGATCTGAGGACTGTAATAATTTCTAAGAAGAAGAGAATGTTTTTTGAGGGAATGTAAAAACCATGTTCACTGCAGGTATGTAGATAGGTGGCTTAATATATAAATGCACAGGTGGTGTGATCATAAGATAATGTTACTTACTTGGATGAAGTAGAAAACAACTGAAAGTGGAACTGCAGCTGCAAGGAAGAGTGGTGTATTCACGCTGATAACTAACACAGTGCTGAGAATGACAAAGATATTAAGCACGACCAAGCGGAACAAGGAAGGCAGAATGTTGTCAACGATGCCAATATCTTTGGAAAAACGATTCAGGATCCTTCCGAGAGGAGTGGTGTCAAAATATGACATGGGAGATCTCAGAACACTCTGGAGCATGTCACAATGAAGAACTTTGGAGGCATTTATCTGAACAATGGCAGAAATAACTGAAAAGCCAAGCATGAAAATAGCTGGAAAAGAAAGAAAAGAAAAAAAAACTGTTAAAAAGGATTTTTGAATTGATCAGTTATTTAATGTATGATTATTACATATACAATATATCGGAACAATCCCACAAAAGGGCTGCAGACCTCCACAGCTAGCTCGCATCTGCCAGGCGAAGGACACTCCTGTCAAACCTACGACCTTGGAGTTTTGCTGCTATCCGTACCACCTCAGTGGACCATTTGACTGGAACAATGAATACAAAGACAAAACGATGTTACAGCAGCACACCCTTGGTACTAATGAGAGCCAGCCCTTTAGCACGCATGGGTAAACTTTAATCCTTATTACTGAACATGCCCTGAACCTCACTTTTATAAGGCTCGCATGCAACAGAGATAATTCTAGGTAGTTATCTCCCTTTTCTTGTCTGCAATATTACAGATCATAGCACACAAACCCTTGGTTTAAAGGGTGGGGTTGACTGTGCGCACGTTGCACTTCAGCTTAAAACTCCATTGCGCAGACTTAGGGCTATTCATGTTCAGGTCCTGCCATCTTAGGACCTGAATAAGACGTGGAAACCCCTTGCCAATTTCCGTCTGCGGAGCCAAGTCATTCATATAGGATTAGAGGTTCAGGGTGGCATAAGTTTCAGCATGGAAAACAGGGTTCAAATTTCACCTAGGGCTGCTTATGTTCCTACTAATGCCATTGGGAAAGGCATGAATCCACTTCTCTCCATGCTGTCCCATCACCAGATATTTTGACAAAATTTCATCACTGGCATGTCATAATGGTTGACAGAGGAGAGTGAGTGAGTGAACACTTGGGAAAACCACTCTCCCATAACTACCTTTCCTGCTCAGGCAGTAGCAGCAAAAAGCTGTTACCCCCATGTGAACCTTGACAGGGGTCAATATGATATACTAAAAGTATTATAAAAACTGATACATTGTTTTTTAATTGGTCAAATTAAGTCTTGCATAACAAGAAGACTAGTGAATTATCTTTTATATTGTATGTATAGCAATACATGATTAGGATACACATTTGACAGATTCTTTTGTCTACATTCACCCTTGATACAACAACTTGGCTAATGTAATTTTCTAGACATTAGCTAAGATCACCGGGTAAATGCAGAAAAATACCACAGTAGGTACAATATTTGTAGTGAGTATCCTTATTTCTAAAATATTAAGAATACTTCACCTTGAGTAGCTCCAAGAGCACCATAGACTCCCAAGTAATAATCTGTGATGGAATTGGAGGCATTATGACGTTGGGAATCTTCTGTCCAATTTCTCAACCAAACTGAAGAATAGATGCTACTTAATTGATAGAGAATTCCAAATAGCAACATGATGAATGTAAGAACAAAACCCATTGCCCGAACATACTTCATATAGACTTGGAAATCCACCTGAAAAAGTAGAAGGGAAAAAATGGATAGATGTTAAATGTACTTTTACCATAAATTATCTTTTCAAGTGTAGCAATAGGCACCTACTTATGGGATTAGATTTTGTATTTACAAATTATTGACAAATTCATAAGACTTTGTGATAGTTGTGCTAAATAACGATTATCACACAGTTCCTAATGTTGGGCTCACATGAAAATAATACAAGGGAGATAAATACCTAGAATTATCTCCCTTGCCGCAGTCTAAGTCATGACGGAATTGAGTTTTTGGTCATGTGCCATGCTAATGGAAATAAAGAGTGTACACACATGGAGAAAAAGACCCAGTCACTATTCTCCAGGTGCAAGCTATGAAAACAACTTTCTTGTCTTCGTCCTTGTTCCTTTGTTTCATCTTCCTTTTCAGTGAGCTTCCCATGAGCTGGGAGACACTACACCTAACAGATCTCATGAAAGGAAACCTTGTATGCATGTTTATGGTTGTGTTTGATGACAATTCAGGTGTAGCTTTTGGCAACAAACATTGCCAATAAGTGTTGTCTAAGTTTCAAAGCAGCAATTGATATAGCACAACATAACATGGTTGGCATGTTTGATTGGTCAGAAATACAAAGCCACTGCGATCTTTGACGTTTGATCATTTGAACATCAAACCCACTCACCTACTTCCTCAGCTACTTTTGTCACCGCTGCTTATATTTAAGTAGTCAAGAGGGAATTTTCTAAGATTATTTTAATAAAATTATCTAAATCTTTATTTATAATATACGTGTTAGTCTTATAACATAAAATGTATAAGTTATAATGTAATATATATATAATCACAACAGAATCCCACTAGGTGAGATCCATCTCAACTTAGTTGTGATGATTATTTCCTCAGTATAAAACACACTTGGAGAACAGTGACTTCAGAATTGATGTCTATTAGTAGAAGTAGTGATACAAATAACAAGAATAAGAAATCCTCAGATATTGTAACTGGTGGTATTCATTCAATAGTTTGTGATCTTTTGGGTACGATTGGTTAGGAAAACTAATAGCTTAGCAGATTCAGATGACAGTTACAAGCATCCTATGGAAAAGTTATGATTTATTTTTCTCTTACCTCTCCAGTCTCCACAAATTCATCTTCAGTCAATCGGCTAACAACCACTTTAGAGTTTTTCTCTTTCTCTGTACCAGTATTATTTGACACAACAGAAGTTGATCGTTTTATCAGATGACTGGAGGAAGTTTCCAAAGATGCTGTTGACTGTTTTCTAGTAAATAACAAGAAGTGTTCAATAAGGAGTAGCAAGCCTTATATGCTGCTGCCTTTCTTTGCATATACATATTATTACAAATAAAGTTAAATTTAAATACTGAAAATTTGGCATAATCTTTATTATAAATTAGCCAAACAATTTTACTCCATTTTCTATTTTAATAGAAACCATTAGCATTTTAGGCTTTCCTTAAACATAGTTTATTACTTTGCTTCAAAAAACGCTTAAACTTATTTGTATTAAAGCTTGTAAAAATGGTAAAAGGTAGTGTATTCATTTTTAACTAATCTTTTGCTTTTTATAACACACTTGAACTTGCATCCTATATCCCAAGAGCTTGTACTTTTATGGACAGTGCCTTACAAATTTGGCTTTTGAAATCTTGTTGGAAGTTGTGATAAAAAGCCACAATAAAATGAAGAGAAGATTAGCTGAAAGTTAATAATGAAAATACTTCATCTTAAAGTTAAAAAGGTAGAGTTAAAAAAAAATATGATCCCTTCTACACATTTTACCCAATAAACTCATCAGTTATCTTGTTACTTTAGAAAAATAACTCTTTCATTAAGGGAACACTAGATAAATCACTGTCATTAGATTTTCAATCACACACATACACACCAAGCTTTCACTATGCAATACCAGAATATAAGATTTAAACTTTTATGATTGTTCTAGTATTTAGAAGAAACATCTGATCTAGTACAAATGTAATTGAATATCGGGATTTGGAAGAAAAGGAACTTTCTAAACGATGATTAATGAATTCACTAATGTTGTGTCAAATACTACTAAGTAAAAAATTAAAAAATTAGTGAAAATAAATAATTATAAGTAAAAAAAATTTAAATTTCGTTTTTTAATCTTTGGATAACTTATAGATTTAAATATATTACTTTAAAAAAAAGTCAAAAGGTCTGATCTTGATAAATTTAAATATTTGGTTTTACCCTAAAAATATAATCCATATTATAGGGTGCCTAACATTTATGTAATTGTAGATATAAGAATCATTCATAACAACACCCTTTATTGAAAGTAGTAACTTACCTGGAAGACACTTGTTTTTCATATGAATTTGTTGAGAGAATTGAATCCTTTTCAGATTCTATTTTCTGATGTTGGTACGTCTCATCTACGGAATCACAATAGTAAACAGATTCATTACATGACACAATGCAAATTATTAGTGGATAAGATTAACAGGTACTGTTTAGTTTTGGGAAGGGTCATTAACATTCAAAGAATCTTTCAGACAATGGAACTCCTTGTTGTTCGTAATAGAGCCAAGCATATGTAATGTTGTTGGATATTAGTGCATTTGTTGCTTGCTGTTTGTTCCTTTCTGTTTTAGCTGTGTTTAGTTTGAACGCGTTTGGTTCATAACTGTATTTAGTGCTTAGAAAAGAAGCGGAGAAACAGAACAAAGACACGTGTGCTCAGGGATGTTGCCTGTGAAGAAGAGAGCCTTCCCCGTTCTCACTTCCGGCCCGCGTTTTTGGAGATCGGAAACAGAATGGGGGCAGTTGGGAGCTTGGCATGTTTATTTATTATTAAGCATAAACATTAATACATACATATATAGACATTAATACATACATATATAAACATTACAGCATAGAATTAAAATAAGACAGAGGAGGAAGTTTTTTTAATTTTTTTAAATGTCTTCCTAAAGTGAAAAGATGAGCTGCAGAATTTTCACACATCCTATCAGTAATATATAATTTATAGAGAGTGAAGCACTTACTGTCAGAGTCTTCATCGTCTGATAGTGTATCAGCTACTTGTGAATTAGAAGTCTTCAAGAACTGGGAAAAAGTGGCATTGTTGGTGAGTAGTTCCTCATAAGTACCAATTCCTGATATTTTTCCATTTGAAAGTACAATAATGGAATCCACAGAAGGCAGCCAGTGAATGCCATGAGTAACAAATACACGTGTCTGAAAAAATATTTGTATTCATGATAAACAGAAACTATTACATCAAAGAACATACACGCGCATACACAATCATTACAGTCCTCTTAGGAGCCACTAACTCTGAAATATAAAAAACTTATTTTGAAGCCATTCCACACAAAACTTTCATTTTTAACAAATATGGATATTGCTCATGAATTTGTTTTTTCTTTTAACTCTTTCTTCCCTGATAACGCCTCTAGGCGTGATAATAAATTTCACTCATGCCCTGATCACGTGTAGAAGTGTGATCTCATATTTGCATTATTTCCCGGGCAACAAAAAAAAAAAATTACTAAATCATACACAGATTTAAATCATAATGCCAATCAATCAATAATAATACTTTTTTCAATGAACTTTGTCATGATTTTATTCCACTGGACTTAGAATGATACATTGGGAATGATCACTGAAAATTTGGCTGTCAGGGAGGAAAGAGTTAAAAAAAAAAAGAAAAAAAAAAGAAGAAGCTAATCATTGTTTGCATTTTCTCTGGACATCCAATTACTCTTTCTTTATTAGGGATGTTAATTGCTACCAAGTGTGTCTCAGTACAACTGTTATAGTCTGATGAAACAACAATAAACTGGCTTAGATTAAGCAGGTCATTAGAAGAACTTAATATCATTTCTTATTATAAAAGAATATTATTGAATGGAAACTAAAGCAGTCTTTTCCATCTCAAATTTCCTTTGAAAACTTGCTATTCTTTGTGCTTAAGATGCTATCATCATAGCAATAAACTATTGCTAACATATCAATGTTACAAAAGTAATAAAAAGTGAATCAACATTCAAATATTTATCTTGTTAATCAAATACTGGTTACCTACAAGTAGGTTTTTCTAAGTTACTATAATCCTTTATTTTAAAATTGGATAATAATCAAGGTTATTGCTATCGTTTAGTCTTTATTCGTCACTTGATATCATGTATAAGAATTATTTTTTAAAAGTTCATTCCTACACTACAAAAAATACTGCTAACTAGTCTTAGCAGTATCAGGGCAGCCCTTTGCATGTATACAAAGGTCGTCTGGGGGACAAAAATAAACTTCAACAGATATCCTCACTGATTTCGACAAAAGTTAATGTACTGGCACCAAAAATATTTAGACAAAGTTGCGACTTACCTCTAAGTGTCCGTAGTGGTTCTGCTGCAAAGTTGCATCAACATTTCTGTATATGCAGCGAAATGCCAGTTTAACACAATAAGGTTCTGCAGGTCTATCAGGTGAAGTATCAAACAAGGGATGCTTGATTTTTGGGTAACAAAGTTGTTCTGACCCATTAGCAGTTCTGAGGTCGGAATCAGTAAAGGCTCTTCAAAAGCTCAATCAATTTCAGGGGACCTGCATTTTGGCTCATACCAGAAATGGCTTGCTCTAATTCAAAGGGGCTGTTGGTGCCTGCTGCCAACAGCTAGTGGGAGCTAAGCTCTTAGCAATCTGTTCAGCCCCAGTGCTGGTGAAAAAAAGGGCTGCCTGCTGACAGCCAGTCAAAAAGGGGGAACCACACTTTTAGCAATGTTGTCAGTTCGATGGAAGGTGAGAAAAGAGGACAATTGTCATTTCAAACCTCCCTCGCCCTTTCTTTAGGGGCTTCTCAGCCAAAGAAAAGGCTTGTTATTTTAACTCCAAAAATTCAAAGATGGCCGTCAAAACAGCCTATTTTTCACAAGATGGCGATCGTCTTGTTCATTGCTGATAGTAGTTTTTCAAATTTTTTCAAATTCTCTGTAAGAAAGACCAAACGGACACAATACAAGAAAGTCGCACATTGAATTAAACATTTGTGAGCCAATGATTTATTTTTAAAATAATTATACAACTTACGACTAATCTCAGTAAAATAAATTCTTTTACATGTTCAGTCAGATTACAAATGACATAAGATATTGTGTTATATTAGAACAAAAATAGATGGTAAAAATTGAGCTTGCCTTGTTTTTTAGTAGTCCCGTTTTACCAACAACTTTATCAAATATGTGTTTGCCAACATGGGAATCAACAGCACTGAGTGGATCATCCAACAGGTAGATATCAGCATCACAATATACAGCTCTGGCCAGAGAGACCCTTTGCTTTTGGCCACCACTAAGATTAATACCCTGTCATTCAAGAGAAAATGCTCATGATTAATAGAAAACTGCATAAATGATTTTATATTTTGATTATAAATCTTTTTCTCATGTTTATCAGCAGTATTGATATTCATTTTATAATGTATTGTTTATAACTTTGAGAAAAGTCATTAACATTCCAAATTCAGCCATATAGATACAAATGGCCAGGCATGATAACTGCCTAACACACCATTTTTAAAAAGTTGATATTTTCGTTATTTTTAGAACTACAATGGTCATTTTTTATTTCAATTTTTTTTTTATTATGATTCATAGAATGTTCATGCTATAAAAAACAAAAAACTAAGCATTGTAGCTCTAAAAATAATGAAAATATCAACTTTTAAAAATGGTGCGTTGGGCACTTATCATGCATGACCACTGTCAATACACTGCAATCTTAAATGTTTACATTTTACACTAATAGTAGTAGATGTAATAGTATTTGAATTTCTTAGATGGAAAATTGTGAATTATTAATTTTTGACTAGCATTCTTTCATCTTATTTCTGTTGCTTATTATTGTAACCCCCAGATCCTCATTCTATGATCATTAGTAAGCATCATGGATTAGAAGTAAAGAATGAGCCTCCAGCAAGATTTAAACTTGCATCCCTTATCTAAACGATATAAACTACCTGTTTGTATTTAAGTCATATAAACCAAAATAAAACCAGTTGCCAATATTTAGAAAGTTTGTAGCAAATGTTTTCAATCTTTACTCATCAAACCACATATACACAAACAAATCGTGTGTTGCATTGGTGTGTACAGTTGAAACTGGTCGGATATCGTTTGGAGTTCATTCTTTGTTCGTGTGTCATGGCTTTTTGCTGAAAGGAACTGACATGAAAGTCCAGTCGACTTTCATGTCAGTTCCTTTCAGCAAAAAGCCATGACACACGAACAAAGAATGAACTCCAAATGATATCCGACCAGTCATTCATTAAGAAAAAAACGAAGTCCGATTTAAATATTATGTTTGTTGTTTATTTGATTATACCCGTAGTTATGCTCTGGTAATCTGTAAGATATGTGATACTACAAAATCTACGTTCTCATCCAGAATATTGTTGAATTTTGAGTTGTCAAACAATGTCGACAAACAGACAAAGTTAGCTGCTACTGTGTATAATGCGTCCACATCCAAATTTTGTATTGACAGCTGCTCAGAGATTTTTTCCAGTTTTGTGATGTTGAATATGTCAACATTATCAAGCGATAGGCAATTAAGATTGGACAGTCAATTTGGAAGGTTGCATCCGCAAAGGTTTTCAAAGTGAGCCATCAGTACACAATAATGAAGAAGAAGTTGATTTACTGCAGGAAGAAAAGAGAGCCATCTTGTATTCACATGCCTGAATAAATCTTTCCAATGTGTGTTCAGCCTCATCACAAAAGTTTTTTAAAGATTCAACTGACAGCAGATCTTGCAAAATATGCATATGACTTGAGCACAACGTTCTCAATATCAACCTCCAACTCTTCAATGAACTTTGAAACTGTTGTGAATTATGTGCACATGGCAATTCCCCATTTGTATGTCATCTTTTAATATAGTACATTTACAAGTCAATATAGGAAAAGTTATTGGAATATAGGACATTTACAAGTTAATATAGCATATAGGACAATGCACTGACATATAGGATTGTCATATTAAATATAGGACAGTTGGCAATACTAACTGACACCCAGGTACCCAGACAATTCCAAACTATACACAGGAGAGTTCCCCAACACCTTCCTTGCTAAGGAAAATAAAAAAAACATATGGTGTTGAAATCCATACTAGCTTGACTATTGGCACAGTAAGTTATTAGTTTGAAATAAGTACACACAAAACATTCAATATGTTAATTTTCAATGGAAAAGTATCTGCAAAGATTTTTGTTATTTGTCAACATAGAAATATTGCTGTGCACAAATATGATGTCAGAAAACTAAAGTTCTTTCTTCTAAGAATCATTTAGGTTAGTGAATAAAGAAGCTTAATCAGTTCTGAATAACTCACCTTTTCTCCTATTTCAGTTTGCTCCCCACCATCAAGGAGTTCAAGATCTGACTTCAAAGCACAAGCATCGATTACAGAATTGTATAAAGTTGGGTCATCATCTTTGCCAAAAAGGATGTTGTTTTTCAGAGTGGCATTCTGGATCCAGGCTTCTTGAGGTACATAGGCAACAGAACCCTAAATCCAAAAAGATTCCTTTTGAAAAATATAGGTGTACTTCACATTGTAACATGACAAGCCTTTAAATTTACAACAGAATTATTTCTGACATTCAAATAGTTGTGGATTTCTAGTTAATTTCTCAGATTCTTTAACCACTTGGGACTGGGATTTGTAAAACTCTTTCTGACTCCCACGTGGGATTTTATTTAAAAAGATTTATTGAAAACTGTTGTCATTGTGTGATGTCTTATTATCAAAATATCTTGTCAGCAACTCCAGGGCAGTCGTTGCCTTCATCTACAAATTGTCATGAATCATTATCCAATTCACTGTCAGAGTAAGAACTTTACCCAGGACAAAAACATTTCTTGCAAGATTTGGTCAGCCACTCTCAAGTGGTTAAAAAGAAATAATTTGACATTAAGAAATAGGGATTAATCCTTTATTATTGTTGTGAACAAGTTTCTTCATTACAATTTATAAAAATAATCAATATATCAGACTCAGTTCCAGATATCAAGCAAAAATCCTTGAATCAACTTAACTTCTGACATGCTGAAATTGTTGATAATTTTCTAAGCACTTATAATACACACAATTATTTTGATTGTAAGTAGCATCAACATGAATTGTGATTTTTCCAGTCTTCATTATTATTAGAAATCAAAGTAATTATTTTCCAGCCTACAAGACAGAAATGTTCTAATTACTGTAGAATATGAGACAGTATTCAATTTCCTAACCAACAAATGCCATTAAATATATAAACACTTAATACAACCACAGTTGAAATGAACGAAACAAAAGGCATAAATTGCAAAAGAATGCTTATAAGTTTGGTTTTTTTTAAATAATAAAAAGACAACTCTTTAAAAATGCCTATTGAAAGAAAGTATATTTTGACTACACACATACTTAAAAGCAAAATTTTAAGAACTCAAATGCATCATAACTATAATCAATTTGTTATTTGTGGCTTATTCATTCTGAAGTTAGAGGATGCTGTGATGTCCTGCCATGCTGCGCAAGGGAGCAAATACCACGAGTTACCTCCCTTGCCACAAACCCCTAAAACGTGAGTCCCCGGTCATGCGCGAGGCAGACCGGGGGAAAAATAAAGAGACCGTTCGGACGAAAGAAGTCAGTTCTTTCGTCCGACGGCGGTCAGTCAACATCGCATTCGCCTTTGTCCTTTGTTCCTTTTTGCTTCATCCTTTTCCCTTTCAGTGAGAATCCCACGAGCTGGGAGGCGGCTGGAAGACACTACAGATGCTGGGAATTATTTCAACCTGATAACAAGCGAATACACTGATACATATTTCAATATAATGCTACAAATAAAAAGAAGGTAATATCATTTTAATACTAACTCACCAATAACTAATGTGAGGTGAATGTAATTCAAATTAGTTATTTCATTTAATTCCAGAAAGGACAAGACGAACCTTTTTTTAACCAAAAATAACAGAATTGCTTAGAATGAAGTTTTTTTAAAAAACATTCATTCCCCCCAAATAAACTCCTATAACAATATTATCAAAACATGTAAATAAAACAACTTTCTTACTTGCATATTAACAGTTCCACAATTCTTGTTCATTTCCCCCAAGATAGCAGAAATTAGGGAAGATTTACCACAACCTACTGGGCCAACAACTGCAACGAGTAGTCCTTTAGGGATTTTAAATGAAATGCTTAAAAAGAAAAATACATAAAACATGGATAAGTATTTAAAACATATTTAAGTTTTAGCCACATATTTTGTTGCAGTCTTATCACCTGATCCTGCATTTCACATAACACATGTACCACAGAGAGGATGGTCCTGAGATCATAGTGTGAAATCCACGCCATTGGCACTTCTACTTGCTGATCTTTCTAAAGATCCGCCAGGCCCAGAAGAAGCAAAATACTCAGAAATGAGATTAGCCAACATGACGTGACATGAAATTTTGTCCTTTAAAGCCCAAGAAATTAAGGAAAAGAAAAACATTTTTTTCAATAATAGAAGTAAAAAAATCTGATTTTATTACTTTTCTGGTACCAGATGTTTGTGAAAACAACTATTCTATTTTTGTTATCTTAAATATTGCAATTTCTAGATTTACCCATCAATATCATGAAATGAGTAAAAGAATAACAAAAATTAAAAATAGTACTGTAAGCTTATTAAAAAGCTACTAGAGTGCTGAAACAAAACAGGTCTTTTCAATTTAAAAAGTTATTTGGATCAAAATACAATTTTAAAAAATAACCATATCTGTATTACACAATTCTTAAAAGACATTACAAGTATTTGATTAGAGCAGTGGTTCTCAGAGTCCCAGGTCATATTCCTCCTGTTGTGATCCCAGGTTTCCACATTTCCTCCCCCCATTTTGAATTGTCATCTAGTAATTATTTCACTATTATACTTTCCATTATATATTCCCCCCATCTATTCCTCCCCTTAGGAGGCCAAGTGCCCCCCATTCAGAATTACTAAGTACTGAATAAGCATAGGTGAGAAACATAGGATTTGGATGCCTACTTTTAAGTCAGAACCCAAACTAGCTGATTAAAAGCCGTTTTTATCAAGATAAATCTTTTGAAAATGTGAGTTTGAAATAAGCTCACAAAAGAAATAATAAAATTAAAATCTGGACTGTGTTTATAAGGATTAAAAATAATGCAATGCAAAACCTATTTTACATATATCTCAATATATCCATATCCTAAATGATGTCCATCAAAACAAAAAGTTTTCATTACTTTTCTAAAATATTGGTTCCTCCCTTTTCCCAGCCAAAGGTTGCATTTTTCATTAAAATGGCAGCATCTGAAAAAAAAATAAATACAGATTTTTAGTAAAGAGTGCATATGGATATCACTTTTTTGCCTGTTTGTTTTTATGTTGGTTTCTGTCACGCTAAAGCAAACAGAAAGAGGTGGGGGAAGCTATAATGTGTCTACATCACTACTACTGATGTCTTAGCACAGAAATATTTCCACTAAATACAGGCGTCTGATTTTTCATGAATAAAACTAATATTTTTCTCATTAAAAACAACTTGTTTTTACACAATTATTAAAAAACAGAAAATATGAAAATTGACAGAAAAATAAGTTTTATTCGATGTATACATTTATACTAAAATATTTGTATAATTTATCCATGCGTAAATCACAGCATTTTTTATGAGTACTATGCTAGTAAATAAATAAAATCTATTTATATAATGAACAGTGTGATTTTCTTGGTTCTCTGCCTGTAACCATGGGCTCTTCCACTTAAAGGTAACAAGTTTGCTGATAAAAATATCTCCTACCCACTATTTTAAACAATGGGCTCTTCCACTGAAACAAGTTTTTTAGTTTCTTTTCTAAAAAAAAATTAAAAAATACAGGTAGTCCTCGCTTTGAAAGTTCACTTTATGCCACTGTCGCTTTTTCGAAACAAGGTGAAAAGCGAGAATGTTTCTTTTGTTTTGCAATGAGCCATTATAGAGGCAGCACACACCCTCTTCCTGTCTCTTCTACACCCCAGTCTCCTGTACCTCCCACCACCATGACCATCGATGACTCAGCCTGACATATCATCCTAACCATTTTGGGGGTCTGAGGATGCTCAAACAGTTTTTCCCATATAAATTAATCATAATTGCTTCTTCGCTTTATGCTATTTCGGCTTATGAAAGGCTTTTATAGGAAGGGCCTACTTTCAGATAGTGGGGGAAACCTATATAATCGTCAATTATTTTCATGGGTTTAACTAGTACAGATATAAAAGTTAGTAACAGATTTTTGCAAGTATCTTTTTAGAATAGAGCTAAAAAAAAGTAAATGAATATAGAAAATGTCTGCACATTTATGGTAAAGAGATTTAGTAAATAAATTCCTGCTGGATAATCTAAAAATATTTACAAATCAACTGAAGTGATCATTTTCCACCCAGGTTTCTTTGAGAATTAGAATTTCTGGTAAGAAAAAGGCATTTCCTTAAAAAAATCTGTTATCGATTGCTAAAGTGTATCGTAATTGAGCACTTAAAATTTGAATCTTTATAGTCAGTCATTTCAACAGATGTTGAACATTTCACATTTAGCAGTACATAGCAAGGAAAACCTTCAGCAGCCCTTGGTTCACACCATGCACCAAGACTTCAAACTTCTCAGGAAAACTAATACTTTGAAAATGGACCGTAAAATGAACTAAATAATTTATAAACATTTTTTAAAAATATTTTACCAACAATATTTCTGTATTAATGATTCCACTTAAAAGAAATCTGACAATAGCTGGCTTAATTCTTTGTTGGTATGTGTGTTGGGGGATGCAAGGCAGGTTTTGAAGGTTTTAAAAGCAAACCTACCACAAACAAAGGTGGTATCATCATGCAATGTGACTTTTTGCCAACATTTTTAAGACAACTCTGGCACTAAATAATGCAGCAAGATCATTTTTTTAAATCTCCTAATCTGTTACATTTGAATTTTCAAGAGAGAACGTTTATATAATACATTAAAAACTGATAGGATAAAGTGTTTTTTGAAAATTTCAAGTCCATACCTAATTTATTATTAAACCTTGAAGGGTCCACATATAATAATGGGGTCCAAAACAGTTATTTCCCTTGAAAATTCAAAAAATCTTTTTAAACTCCAGACAAGGATGAAAATAATTCCTTACATAAAAACTGTTTTCGATCGCGCAAGACGAGGTTAGAAAACAACAAAAAAGAGAAAGATGAAAGTGCATATTAAGTAAAAAAAACAACTTTATATCGCTCATCGCAAATAAATTTCCTTTTATTTAAGACAATTTCAAAGACAAAACTAAGTAAATTTGTGGTGTAAATATTTTAAAACAAAAATCCTAATCGACATGGTTGTTCAGTTTTGTGACACGTGACTGATCATCTTAAAATTATTTTAATACATACAAAACAATTAAATAACAATGATCTGATATAAAATAACTTTGTATAAAATTGTGTAATTTAATTTATTTTAATACAATATTGTATTATTTTAATTTAATTTTAAAAAAAGTTTTGTCTTTGAAATAGTCTTAAATAAAAGGAAATTTACGTAAGGAATTATTTTTGTCTATGTCTGGTGTCGAAAAAGAAATTAAAAACTCAAGTGGAATAACCGTTTTATCTTAATATTTGTACCCCAGTATTGTATTTCCCCCCTTGAAGTATTAAGTAATAATATTATTGGAATTTAATGAGATTTTTTGTTTTTTTACTTTTTATGAAAATTATTGTGTCACATAATAACTAATATTTTCAAAATTAATAAGAGACCTTTAAAATTAAGAACATTGTACATCAATTTTTATGATTAAAAATATTTGCAAAAATAAATAAATAAAAATAGACATATACCAATACTTGGATCCTCAACAGTAGTGTATGGAACAAGGTCCTCCCCATTTAGGTATTTATTTATTCGAGATATGGACACTCCACACTGTAAAGGAAAAAATTAATCATAAACATGCCAGCATTAGGATTTAATAAAGAAAAAAATTGCTAAATTAAAAGCTCCAATTACAGATATAAACAAAATGAATGTCTAAAGAAAAAAAAAGTCAATATATAATCAGCTCTACTTTCTAATCAAATGCATTATACACCTCAGCAAAATATATCCACATCTTCTCTAATAATCTTGTTATAATTTCTGCAGGTCAAGAATACATACCTGTCAAGTTTCAATGTTGAGAATGAGTGAGAATGAGTGAGAATCGTACCCGTCTGGAAAGGTGGGGGGGACACGCTCCACCCACAACTTAAAACGTGTTAAAATGTGTTTCAAAAGTTCTGTATGTGATCTGTCAAAATATACTGAATGCATACAAATAAACAACCAACGATTGTTAATCACTAACCAAAAGGTTCACACTTTTATAAAAATTCACTTTTTATAAGATTTCTCACCTTTCATAAAATGTGTGAGAATTTTACATTAATGCGTGAGACCGTGAGAACGTATCAAAATGTGTGAGACTTGACAGGTATGAGAATATTTATTGAAATTCCAAACCCCAGCTTTCTTGACAATAGAGTACTTAGTTCTTCATCCTTTTGGAACTGATAAATGTAGAATTCTGGTATTAGATATTTTGATATGCAAGTAAAAAAAACACCCCAAAAAACAGCATAACTGAGCTTGTTTGATATTTTGCTTCAAGAGAATATTGTCTGTCCATGAAGATAGCATTACTTACTAGTATATTTTCAACTTTAAAATGTAACTATTTGACAGAATTCTTTACATATAAAAAGAATGCTCCTCTAGTGTATCGATTATGAATTTGAATTGCAAAATTTTCCGATACAAGTACAGTTATCCCTTGCCATCTGCAGGTTTTCCATTTGCAGTTTCGATAAATTGTGGTTCAGTCTTGAATAATTTAATGAGAATATTTTTGGGACTTTTGTGGTACCGTGAAAAACTGCATCATAAAAAATATGCTGTACAGTATGAACAAAACTCAAAAAGTTTAGGAAATCATAAATGCATATATATTTATAATAATGCAACTACCACAGAATTTTGACAAAAAGTCACATGTGTTGATAAAAACGTCTGGAACTTGTAATCTATTAATTTTATCATAATAATCTTTGTGTTATTAAACAAAGAAAAAATTGTAGAAAATTATCAATTAAAAATTATTTATGTCGACAATATAAATCCAGAGATAATTGTGGTTGAAAACTTGTTTACACTCGTAAACCGGTTAGTGAAACAGTATTTTAGACATTAAATTTTTTTCCTAATTCACTGTGCTGTAGTTTTATGAAATTTATGGTTTTCATTAATAATTATTATTTTTACTGTATGCTTTACTGTATTCATTTATTTATTTGTACATTTACAATTTTTGAACTGTAAAGTGTTTGTTTATGAAAAGGTTTGTGGTATAAGATTTATGGTTTTTGGGGACTGAAAGGTTTTTTTGGGGGGGCAGCAATAATTATTTGTGGATTTGGCGCATTTGCAGCCCTCCGGGTGCCCCTAACCCCTGTGAATGGCAAGGGATAACTGTAATTCAACCATGAAGAAATTTTAAATATACTTGTCACAAGAAATGTTCAAGTTTTTTTACAGAAATTGTCACATGGCCAGTAGTATTGCCACACACAATCAAATTTAAATAATTGTAGCTCCAAACTCATTTAAAAAATAAAAAATAAAGTATTGCTGGTAAAGATTGTTCATTCTACAATCAAAGGATTAAAGGTTACAAAGATTAAATTTAGATATACAACAAGAAAGTTACTTTTCTATAAAGGGTATATAGGCAAAAGCTAGGATCTGCCTAAATACACAAGCACACACATGTACCACTTATAGAAATATTGCATTGGATAAAATTATTCAAAAGTTGTTGCTAATTTATAATTATAGATCTTTAGAGTGACCGAAATAAAACAATCTATAAATACCCAGAGATCAAATAAGATTTAACATAATATATAAGATTAAAGAAACTTGTTGCTTTTCTAGAAATCAGATTAGTATGAATTATATAATTACTATCATTGATTACAAGTAGAAAAGAAAAAAAACCCAAAAACTAGCATTCCAAGGGAAATTATGAATCACCGCCACCCATATATGGTGCGTTGGGGGTGATCAATTAAAAAGTTGGGCTCTGACTAAAAAAAGGTTTGAATTTTCAAAAAGCAAGCAGGCACAAACTAGTGACCAATTTAGCATAAGCTTACATTGGAAATTGACCCCCCCCCTATTATGGAGGGGAATTTTCAAAAAAACAAAAAAGCATTGAGGGGAGTGTGTGTACAAAATTTCAAGTTTCTACTATGAACGGTTAGGGCTGGGCAAAGTCCAGATGGATAGATAGATAAAATTGACCCCCCCCCCACTGGGGGTGGGGTTCACAAAAAAAAAAACAACATTTTCCCTACTCATTGAGGGGGAGTGTGTGTGCAAAATTTCAAGTTTCTACTATGATTAGTTAGGGCAGGGCGAAGTCTGGATAGTTAGATACATATAAATGAACACATGAATAACCTAAACGTTTGGTAGCTATGATTAAAAACTATTTGTATTATTCTTTTTGTGCAGAAAAGAAAAAGATATTAGATAAATAGATTTAGAATTTAGCTATGAACCCAAGTGTCTCAAAATTTCCATTCATTGCTTTGTCTAAATGAATTCAATGTGCAATAATCAAAAGCAATCCCAAGCATAAGAATGATTTCTCTAATTACATGTGCAAAATCTTCTCAAAGATATAAGTTGATAATTCCCATTTATATATTTTTAGCACAAATGACAAAAGCCAGTTACTTTAAAATTTTCCTTGTCTATAATTTGATTATTATAACTAAAAATCTGATAAGGAATCCAGAAAGGGCTTGGCAAGTTTTAAAATAATTTGAAATTCTTTACCTAAAACTGCACATTTAAAATGTCCTATTTCTTTAGTTTTATATTTTAAGAGACATTTTTGCATTTAAGTTTTAAATTAAAACTAACCTGTATAAGGTAGACAAGCATCATGGGTAACAGGTTGATAGGTGACTGTATCAAACTGAAGAGAGAGAGAGATACAAAGGCTTTTTGGGCATCAAGACTTTGGTTCGGATTGATTGCAACATAAGTGGCAAATGAAGCAAGTGTAACCTGAAGTTAAAGAAATTTAAAAAAAATAAAAATGCAACCATTACAATTAGCTTTAACTTATTCTTATATGATAGTAGTAACAATTTACATAATTTTACAGTGCATCAAAAGATAAAATAACATTTTTTAAAAGTAAACAAGTAGTTTTTTACTCTAAATTGTTAACTAAAATCATTTCATCTTGAAAGTAAACAAATTAACTTGATTATACAGCACCAGACCATTTATCTGGCAAGCTTGGAACCAGATGTGACCAGATTTCTGGATTTTCCGGATTTCTAGACCAAGTCTTTATATATACTTACAATATGAAATAAACAATGAAAAGGAAAGAATGAAATTGTATTTAACAGATACAAATTAACACACTTCTAAAGCAGGTTCAGTTTGATCTTTATTAATCCACTTAAAATTCTTAAAATATAGAATATAAAATATACAATGAAAAGTAAATGAAGAAAAATAAAGAACTAAACTGTTTATAACACATACACTGTCAGATTCAAAACTAGCCAGTTTGAAAAATTAGTTGGTTTTCTGGTTGTTTGTACATATTGCAAAAGTTTTTGAAATATCTGACTTTCAATAAATATCAAGAATTAGTTAGAATTAAGGCTGACAAAAGAAAAATGCCAGTAAACTTCTTTTAAAAAGATTGTATCAGGAGGTATCAGGAAAACATGGCATTCATAAAGACCAGATTACAGAAGTAAAATTGACCAAGACAGATGGGTCACAAAAGGAGATAACTGTCAGATAAGCATCCTTTAAGGATGAATTAGCATTTTTGGAAATTTGATTGAAAGCATTTAAAAATAATTTATGATTTTCAGCTGTGTTCTCAAAACTATCTTTTGCTTAAATTTTATGAAAGTCAATTCTGCTGTCATGAAATATTGGCATGACAGATATCTATACACATTATTATTTTTAGAGAATTTACTAAAGCACAATTAAGCCTTGAAGGATTACAACAACAGTCCCAAATACAGGTGTCCTGTTATAACGCGGATGTAGGGAACCAAGAAAGTCAACCACATTATACCTGACCTGCGATAATCAGAGTTGCCAATTTAGCAACTTTTGGAGCTATATCTAGCTCTTTTGGAGCTAGACTAATATTTTGGGGTCCACCATCCACCTGCGTTATAATGTGAGGGGGGGGGGGATTATGCTTCTAATAATGATAATGGTTATTATGCCCAGATAGGATTGGAGAAAATAAATAAATTTTTTTAAAAATTGATTTATGAACTGAACAAGAAACAAGAAAAAAATGAAATAAAATTACTGCATGTCACTTACTATAAATGGGACACACAACCATGAAAACCTGGAAAAGCATTGAAGGTAAGCTGCTTTCTTTAGGGTTAGCAATTCTTCTTTTCTTATACTGATAATCTTTTCTTGGAAGGATGATTCCCAAGCATACAGTTTTAGAACCTGCAATGAAAGGCACGATTAATTCAGTCAAATTTCAAATATCTACAGAGTACTATTTAACATTTTAGCAATTAAGTCTTTAAAACTCATGCAATATTTTAGTTATCTAAAAGTATTACATTCTAATAATGTAAACAGAATTATTTTAAGATATGCAACTAAATCTGAGAACAGATTTGTAGAAAAATTTTCATGAAAACCTACAAATTTTTTAGTAACAATGTTATTATTAAATAACTACTTAAAATGTGCATGAGAGTCTAGCAATGACAGATGGCCTGGCTGATAATTTTTGAAGATCACAGTATAGACTGAATAATAATACATATTAGAAAAATATTTTTGAAAACTATATTTTTTGTTGATTAATTTTCATTTGTAAAAAGTCAATAGAAATTTTAACAGGATGTATAGTGTCCCAAAAGTAACTCCGGATTTGACCAAAAATTAATGCCGCATCTAAGGGAAGCAACTCGTCCGATTTATCAAGAGTATTCAATTTTACTGTTAATTTTAGGCGTACCGAGTTGCTTCCCTTAGACAGAACTGACGTTAATTAGGGACAAATCGGCCGTTACTCTTGAGACACCCTGTAGTTATAAGCTTTTAAAATGGAGAGAAAGAAAAAAACAGGAAAAAGAAAAAAACAGGAAAAAAAAGGAGTCAACTGTCAGATATGCATTTTTTTGCTATGTGATTTCTAACTGCAGGATTCCCCCTCCCTTCAAGAGACATGCATTTAGTTTATACAACTGACAAACATTTATTTTGAGATAAATATCTCACCTTTATTCCATTAAGCACCTCATTGATGAGTTTAATCCTGGTATCTTTGATAGTCATTTGTTTTTTTTGGTAGCCGGAAAGTTTCTTGGTGATTACTGCATTGAGAGGAATCATCAAAACAAGGATCCCCACCCCAGTGAATATAGCATATCCAAGGGTGTTGTATAAAAGATAAAGAGCAATGCAGATTTGTAGAGGAGCTGACCAAATAATCCATAAATAAGCAGTTGCATTATTGATGAGTGAACTGTCAACTGCCATCAGATTTACAATCTCACCAGTCGTGTAGTTTTTCTTCTCTTCAGGTTTGACTGTCAGAGACTTGAGAATGGAAAGAAAGAAATATTCAATTCCTTTAGTTTTTATAACAGTTTAAGACTAAACAAATTATTATCAATATGATTTACTGAAAAATATTTTGGCAGCAATACTCAATTTGAAAATGTAGAGGAAAATATTGTAAAATCCATTTCAAACTTATTTCTTCAAACAAAATCAGGTAAAAGTCATTAAAAGATGTTAAGCATTTAAGAAAAAAAAAAGAAAGAATACAATTTTCATTATCTCCACTTTTTTACAGAGCAGTGGCATGCAAATCCATTTCAGGATTAAACTACAGAAACAAAGAGGTCTAGTCTTAGGATAATAATCATAAAATTCATTATGCAAATCTACAAGTATTAGGAAAAATTATAAACATTATATTTTTGTTGTTACAAAGCATAAGTGTATAGTGTCTCTATTTAAACCACATTCATTGCTTGTACCAAGCTTTTGGGTCAGAAATTGAGCACAAATCTATATTGAAAGAAATATCTTAACAGCTTTTTACACTACAGGTTGACCATCTCAAACTCAGCAAACTAAGGACCGAGGGTGTCACAAGTTTTTGAAATTTACGGATTTTGTGTGTAGCATAGGCTAAGCCTAATTTCAGTACTACAGGGTTGGGTCATTAACACCATTACACTGATATTAACAAAATACAAATCATGTCGACTACACCTGTAAATAAGAAATAAATTGTAATAGTAATAATAATGTATTTATTTACTTTTTATTCCTCCACATCACTTTGTTTATGTCGTCACATTTGGCTTTGTGTAGTGTTTTCGTTTCAACATTTATTTCTGTGAATCTTAATTTGTTTTATTTTGCTTTTTCAAGTAATAGATTGTTGATGTACCAACATTATAATCTGCACTGTCTATTTGTGGTGGGTCAAAGCAGAGTTGTCTCCCGTGAAGGGAGCTCTCCGCACAGTAACTCAGACCCCCTGCCACCTCCTTGTGTCCTCACGTGCATGCAGCCAATCAGGGGCCAGCAAGCCATCACATGATGGGGCGCTAACTTTGAATCAATCTATTTCTCCCCAGTAAGGTCCCACAGAGCACTCCTGTCCTTCATGATTTTGGCCCATCCATGTGCGTGTGATATTCACATGTACCCCGGACAGGCCAAAGTATAAAACAACCCAGAACCAAGTAAGCTAATTCTCTTAATTTTACATACACATTTTAACATCATTATGAACTCTTTGTCAAATACACCTATTAACATCAGTATGACACCAAACCCTTTTACTTACACGGTTGCAAACCTACACTAAAGCAAGTACATGAACAATGGACTTTTACATACACACAAACAATAAATGCTGAATCACACAAAACAAACATTAACTATACATCATCCATCGTTTGAATAAAAGTCTTGTTTCTTTTCTAAAGTACCGTCTCTCTCGTTTTTTATTTGTTGCTGTTCCCTTCCTCTGCCATGATCGTATTTAAGTGGAGTCATTCTTACCTCACTTTTAAAAACCTTTACTATGGAGAAATCTCACGCTTAAGTCAACATTCACGCCCCGCCAGAATTTCCGATACTCATCAATAGATCAGCTTCTTTCCTCCTTACCTTACATCTGGCGTACTTGGCATACATTAAAAGTATGATCCCTAGTTATATTGATAAAGAAATGTTGATAATCACCTTCCTGTAAATAGCCGAGATCAAGGATTTCTCTACCCTCATACCAGTCCGCATACCTATGTGGTAATTTTGATGAGAAAAAATAGACTGTAAACTGGAGATTATTATCATTAGGGTAGCCATTGTATAGCCTTTCCATGGCTCATCATGGCTTTCTGTGAAAGCAATTAGGTAACTGGAATTAGAGAAAAGAAAAATGACATGTCTCGTTAGTCACTCAATAGAAACCGTCATGTGACCAATGTCTTTTGGCAGCATGCTGTGTTGGGGGTGATTAATGTAAAAATTGGAAAAAAGGGGCGATCAATGAATAAGTTACTTCTCTCACCTTTTGTTGGGCAGTGATCACTAAAAGTCTGAATTTTCAAAAAACAAACGTGAATACTGCCGGACACCAACTAAGGGACCAATTTAGCATGAACTTACATTGCAAATTGAATCCCCCACTAACAACCTATTTAGTATTTTCTATACATAAGGAGTAAATAAGGAGCCTGTATGCACAATACATACATAGCCAAACCAGCTTAAAAACTAAAGAAACCCGTGGTGACAGTTTTGGTTGACGGTTTCTAACATTATACAAATTGCCAAGCATACCAAATTAAATAACAAACCAACAAGGAAAGAAACTTTTTCAATTTTAACATACTGGATATATCTATATTTACTAAGCCTAGTTTAGTTTGGCACAAGGCCGCAAGTGTGGGGCACCCAGTGAGGTTTGAACTCATTAAAGTAGTAATTACTTGCGAGATTAGCTTGCTAATCCCTACTCTATGGCTAGATGTTTAACATGCTCACGTCAATATACAGTTTAGCCACTTTAAGAGACATCATCATCATTAAAAATAAACATTTTTAGAAAATTTAGATCATTTTATTTTAGTGTGAAAAAAAAGGTGTACAATTTGTATATACAAGCACACATCATAACAATCATATTTACACAGTATCTAGGGCTTTAAACCTTTGCGGTGGTGTAATAAGCAACATAATTCTTTTAAAAATCATTTGCATCTGTTGATAGCACTACATATTCCAGAAATATATTCCAAAGTCCTACCACTCTATTACTAAAAAGAATTTTGATATTCAATCTACTTCTATTTGCTTTTACCGTATATG
>VCCN01000767.1:58670-69747 GCA_006491835.1 Architeuthis dux | reverse complement strand
GCTATCGCTACTCTGAAGTTGCTAATGTTCTCTATTTCTTAATAGGTTAATTTAGTTCTGCACGCTACCATTGTATGGCCGCTTGCCTATGTCTACTTTGTTTATGACGGTAACGTCTTTAATGTTCTCGATTTTGTCGGTTAAGATGAAGTCAATCTCGTTTTTATTTGTGCCGACCTTCTCGTTTTTACTAGCGTTGTTTAGTTTAATGTCCAAGAGTTTGTCTTGCTTGGACAGTGTCTGCTCGCATTCGAGGGCACATTGCCCGCAGGCACACGAAGCAATGCGGTTGGACCTTTTGTAGGCGATGATCTACGATATTTGTATGGTTGTGCTGTCATATTGGATTTGGGAAGTTGGTGGCTAGTACATATATATATCGTTAGAAATCGGCTTTGTATCTCTTAAAATGTGATAATCTCTCAAGTACGATGTCCAAAGCTTGAGGAGGTATATACATATATACCGTTAGAAAGGGAATTTTTGTATCTTTTTGGTTTAAAAAGTTACAGCTCAAGACGTGAAGTATTCAGCATTTTACGAGAAAACTTCAAGTACAGTTTATGGATTGTAAAATCTTGATACATATATATATATCGTTAGAAAGGGGGTTTTATCAGCTTCTGTATGTATGTTACCAATTTGTATCTGTTGGGATTAAAAAGTCACAGTCCAAAACGTGAAGTTAGTATTCAGCATTTTATGAGAAAACTAATACACAGTTCACGTTTTCGGCTGTAACTTTTTAAGAGAACGGAAGAATGATATATATAACCATAGACTGTGTGACCCTGTGTACTTGTAAGATGCTGAAAACATTGCTTCACTTTTTAGGCCCAACTGGATGCCTGATGATATGAATTAAATCCACAATCCCTAGAATGTGGACTATAAAGTTAGAATTTCTCTGTAAAACGCTAAATACCTAGCAGCACGTTTTGGGCTGTGACTTTTTAAGCCCAACAGATCTTTCTAAGAATATATATATATATATACCCCCATCAGAAATAGATTCCACAATCCATAGATTTGGACTGTGTACTTGTTTTCCCGCAAAATGCTGAATCCACATTTAGGGCTGTAACTTTTTAGGCCCAACAGATACATTGGGAACATGCACCGTTCGGGAGCTGACATATATCATTAGAAATATTAGAAATATATATAACTTCTTCTACGATATATGGATTTTATTACTTTCATCAATATAGAATTAAATCCACAATCCCTAAAATGTGGACTATAAAGTTAGAATTTCTCTGTAAAACGCTAAATACGTGACGTGATTGCCCCAATCACGTCACGTATTTAGCGTTTTACAGAGAAATTCTAACTTTATAGTCCACATTCTAGGGATTGTGGATTTAATTGTGACGCCCAACAGATCTGCTGATTGGGGCTGTTAAGCCCAACAGATCTGCTGAAAAGCTGATAGAATTCCCATCAGAAATAGATTCTTTGGACTGTGTACTTGACTTTTTCTTCAAAAATGCTGGATACTTCACGTTTTGGACTGTGACTTTTTATTCCCAACAGATACAAATTGGGAACATACACCGTTGGAAAGCTGATAAGATTTCCTTTCTAACGATATATACCTCCATCAAAAACTATTTTTCGTAAAATTCTGAATACTTTTAAGCGTTTTAAGCCAAACAGATACAAATGGGAACATGCACCGTTTGGAAGCTGATAAAATCTTCTTTCTAACGATATATATAAATCAAAATTAATTCTAGGATCCATTGACTTTGGACTGTGTTCTTGAAGTTTTCTTCACGTTTTAAGCCCAATAGCTACAAATTGACAACATACAAGCTGGGGAGATTCCCTTTCCAATATTTCCTTTCCAATATATGTATATATTTCCTTCATTAACTATATGCACAATTTTCACTTCCTTCTTATAAATTATTGTTTTAGGGTAAAATAAAGTGGATTTTTGAATTCCTCATGTCAACTGTGATACGAGATATGAAATTCTGCTGGTATACACATTTTTTTAAGAAAAAAGTTGGGAAGAACTACCTCATCTATTTGGTAGTTCTTCCCAACTTTTTTCTTGGGAACATCTTTTTTCTGAAAGAGAACATCCTAAGGAAATCCCGAAAAGTAGAAATCATGGGGGGGGGGGCACGGTAGCCCCTGCTGGCCCCCGGACTACCGACTTTTCGCATATTGAGTTCTGGCGATTTTTCGCGTATTCAAAAATTGCTTAGTTTGAAAGGAATATAACAATTTAGTAGTGATATATGGTAATTTCATTAAGATAATGAAAGATTATGAATTATGTGCGGTGGAAGAGTTCTTGTTGCACAAATATGACAAAGACGAATGCATAAAAGTGACATATTCACACAGGTTACCGTAACAAGAAAGTGCACAAAATTAGATAGCTGTAGCTATCTAATTTTGTGCACTTTCTTGTTACAAACCCATAAACGCGGACGGGGAAGGTTTGCGCAATAGCCCTGAGTCATTGTTTCGTCTCTTTTCACGCTAAATAGTTATGGTTTCAACACACAAAGCAACAACAAATTACAGGACGATACTGGTGAGCGTTCGGTCCGCTGGAATCCACAACAAAGTGTAATTTTAGCGTGGATGAGTCCACGTACGGGAACATACGTATGTGTGGATGTGTGCTTGGATGCCAGGTTATTGAGGTCGTGCAGGATACTAAAGTACTAAAACTTCGGACTCGCCTGCCATTTACCGTAAAAACAGACTCGTCCCTGGATGGATATGGGGATGAAGTCGCAGGTTCGGAAATATTCGATGAAATCTTGTTGATTTTGGATGACCGGCAAACCCCGTGCAAAATCTTGTAACATACCCCCCCGGCACATCTAAAGTCTACATTAATTCCATCATTATCAGCCGTCACTCCATGACAAACTTTTCTATCTGGCCGTTTCCTAGTTCTTTTACTATCCATCTATTGTCATCTCTTCTCGCTAGGTCTCCACTTTTGTTGTTTAATTAGTTGTATAATATCCTTTTCTCTGATCCATGTTGATCTAAGTTTATTTTCTGCAACCATAAGTCATGCAGCCGTTATATACTTTCCGTTTTAGGCACAATGGCAAGGTGCTCTTCAGAATATCTCTGTTCATACCATCTCTAGCTTTATTACCTGACCTAGGTAGATGTATTCATCGACCTCTTCTTACTCTAGTTGGGGACTTTATCGTTGTCTTTGTTCTATTCATCTTTAAACCCACTCTTTTACTTTCCCTACTTAGCATATTTTGTAGTTCTTCGGATACTTCCGATGTCATAGAGATGTCATCGGCAAATCTTAAGTTGCTTAGGTGTTCTCCATCTACATTTATTCCCATTCCCTCCCAGTCAGTTTTCCGAAAGATGCTTTCTAGGCTCGCTGTGAATAGTTTAGGTATCTTACTCCTTTTGCTATATAGATATATAGCAAAAGGAGTAAGATACAATATCTGTCTGTATCTTTATGTAGTCTAATTATTGCCGTGCCATATGTTTCGGATTATTTCTATGTAATTCTCGTTAACGCCTTGTTCGCGTACTCTACGAAGGCCAGACAGAGTGGTTTATTGTATTCTAGAGTTGTCTCGATTTATTGCGTGTAGGTGGTCTATTGTCGAGTAGCCGCTTCTGAAGCCTGCCTGCTCGCGTGGTTGGTTTTCATCTAGAGTTTGTGATTATTTTTGTGAATAATTTATATATCTCCTTTCTTACTGTTTTGGGGAACTTTTCTTTTTCTTATGCATTGCGTGAATAGCTGTGCTTGATGCAAGATTTCTCCTGTATATTCTTCTTCGTTATGCCGTCCTCGCCTGGGGCTTTACCGAGTTTCATTACTTCTTCTACTGTTATGTCTGGGATATCGCTAGTATCTATTGGTTTAGTTTGTTGTACGTTTATTTTGAAGCGTATAGGTTTCTTCAGTTACCTTCTGTTTTTGATAATTTTGCCATTTTTATCTTTTAGTGCAAATCTGTTGCTTGCCGGTATGGTCTGCGGATCTGGCGTGTTTTAAACTCTTCCCCTTTCTGATAGCTTCTCACTTAGTGTTTTCCTTTCTTTTTTCGCTTTGTTTATTTGTTAACTCTTTCCGCCCTGACAGCCAAATTTTCAGTGATTATTCCCAATGTCTCACTTCCAAGTCCAGTGAAATAAAACCATGAAAAAGTTAATTGAAAAGGATATTATTATTGATTGATTGGCAGTTATGATATAAATTTGTATATGATTTAAATTTAAACATGTTTTTTAGACATTTTTTTGGTTGCCCGGGGAATAATGCACATGTAATCAGGGCATGAGTGAAATTTATTATCACGCCTAGAGGCGTTATCAGGGAAGAAAGAGTTAAGCTGCTTTCTTGCTTTCGTCTTCTTTAGTTTCTTATTTCTCCTCTGTGATTAATTTTAATGTTTTTAGTATTATTGTTTACGCTTTCATTTCGGCCGCTTCCTAATTATATTTTCCTCTATGTCGCTGTCTGTATTCCATAAAGCCTAAAATCTGTTCGCTATCGCTACTCTAGTTGCTAATGTTCTCTATTTCTTAATAAAATATAGAACATCTCTTTTTTTTAAGGTTAATTTAGCTCTGCACGCTACCAGTGTATGGCCGCTTGCCTATGTCTACTTTGTTTATGACGGTAATGTTCTCGATTTTGTCGGTTAAGATGAAGTCAATCTCGTTTTTATTTGTGCCGACCTTCTCGTTTTTACTAGTAAAATCTTCATGTTGTTTAGTTTAATGTCCAAGAGTTTGTCTTGCTTGGACAGCGTCTGCTCGCATTCGAAGCAATGCGGTTGGACCTTTTGTAGGCGATGATCTGGTTGTGCTGTCATATGGTTGTATTGGATTTGGGAAGTTGGTGGCTAGTACATATCGTTAGAAATCGGCTTTCTCCAATTGTCTCCAATTTGTATCTCTTAAAATGTGACAGATCTGGACGTGATAATCTCTCAAGTACGATGGCTTATGGATATATATGTATATACCTCTTGAGGAGGTATATACGTTAGAAAGGGAATTCCATCAGCTTTTTGTATCTCTTTGGTTTAAAAAGTTACAGCTCAAGACGTGAAGCATTTTACGAGAAAACTTCAAGTACAGTTAAGATTTATGGATTGTATAGGGGATTTTATCAGCTTCTGTATGTATGTTATCAGCTTCTGTATGTATGTTACCAATTTGTATCTGTTGGGATTAAAAAGTCACAGTCCAAAACGTGGTTATGAGAAAATTAATACACAGTTCACGTTTTCGGCTGTAACTTTTTAAGCCCAAGAGAACTCGAGATCTCCTGTAAGATGCTGAAAACATTGCTTCACTTTTTAAGCCCAACTGGATATTGATTTAATAATCCCTAGAATGTGGAAATTCTAACTTTATAAGTTAGAATTTCTCTGTAAAACATAGCAGCACAGATCTGCTGAAAAGCTGATAGAATTCCCTGTTTGGACTGTGTACTTGACTTTTTCAAAAATGCTGGATACTTCACGTTTTGGGCTGTAACTTTTTAAACCAAATAGATACAAATGGGAACATGCACTGTTTGGAAGCTGATAAAATATACTTCAATCAAAAATTAATTCTAAGATCCATTGAAGTTTTCTTCCCAATAGCTACAAATTGACAAGATTTCCATTAACTATATGCACAATTTTATTATAAATTATTGTTTTAGTGGATTTTTGAATTCCTCAACTGGGATACAATATATGAAATTCTGTTTTGCTGGTATACACATTTTGTTTTATGCAAATGAGGTAGTTCTTCCCAACTTTTTTCTTGGGAACATCTCTTTTAAGGAAATCCCGAACTACCGACTTTTCGCTAATTTAAATTATTAAGTCAAATTGCTTAATTTGAAGGGAATTTAGTAGTAATATATGGTAATTTCATTAAGGAAAGATAAGAAAGATTATGAATTATGTCCGTTGGAAGAGGTCTTGTTGCACAAATATGACAAAGGCGAATGCATAAAAGTGACATATTCACACATGCAATAAAATAAAGAAATCTATCTAATTTTGTGTACTTTCTTGTTACAAACAAAGGTTCCATAAACGCGGACGGGGAAGGTTTGCGCAATAGCCCTGAGTCTTTGTTTCGTCTCTTTTCACGCTAAATAGTTATGGTTTCAACACACAAATTACAGGTCTGCTGGAATCCACAACGTGTTCGTGTTGATTCCATTAGTGTAATTTTAGCGTACGGGAAGTGCCTTTGTGGACCCGTACGCGTATATGCTGGATGTGTGCCATGTTATTGAGGAATCTACGGACATCGGGAAATGTTGCATCAAACATTGCTGAATTATTAGAATGATGTATACCAAATGTTTTGTAGGGGATACGATATTGTCTCCAAATTTGGCCGGTTAGAATTTTAATTAGTTTTACATCTTCTGTTGGTTGAGGTTTTAACGTTGTGTCTCGAAGTTCTAACCGAATTTTGTTAGTGATAACGGTGCAGTAAAGTTTTTGTTAGTGATAACGGTGCAGATTCTTCGTGTTCTTGGGATTTACGTAGGTTTGCGGTAAATGTTTGTAGTTATTTTACCATTTTTATTTAATTATGTTCTACGGTAAATTTTATGGCATGAACATTTCCAGAAGATGAAGCAATCATCTAGATATCTCTTCCAGGATTTTATGAAGTTATTTTTCATTCCCTTACCGTATTTTGGTTCTGTTTTCATATGGAACAGAGAAACAATTGATCGTGGAAATACACCAAATGCTGACATTCTTGAAAAAGAAAATGAAAAACTGGAAGCAATAATAAACCTGCAAAACTCCGCGAAAAACAATTCAGAATCTACGGGAAATGTTGCATCAAACATACTGTGGAAATGTTGCATCAAACATACTGTGGAAATCGGAAAACAAAAGGAAGAAAAATCCACACTATTCCTAGATTAGACACAATCAAATCAACACACAAAAAACAAGAAAGAATGGTGCACTCAGAAAATCAGAAAAGGGAAAAAACAAAAACAGAAACAACACACCAGACAGATTCCCACAATCAAACATCGAACAAACCGGCCAAAATTGGAGATAATATCGTAATTGAAGGAAAATCATACCAATTCGAACAAACCCTTTCGATTTCGAAAGGGTTTGTTCGAATTGGTACGATTTTTCGTTCCGTTGCAGATGGAAAGCTGTTAAAATATATATTATATCAGCTTTTCATCAACTTCCATTTGTATCTTTTGGTTCCAAAAAGTTACAACCGAAAACGCATTTTACGAGCCCAAATTTTATGGACTGTAGTAAAGTTTGAAAGGGAATTTTATCAGTTTTCAATTTGTATATGCAGACACCAAAATATTTTTGAATTCCCCATGTCTGAAACTTTTAGTATTCAGATGTCAAATACAAAATGATTTTCGGCTCAAAAGACAAAAAATATAATGATTTCACAATCCATAATCGTAGAAAACTATCAATTTATACTTTTGGGTATCAAACCATTTGTTTACGAGACTTACATGTTGACCACGAGCGTTTAAGTAATTCACCATCTATATTTTCTACAATTCTACATAAAAATGTTCTTGGGAAGAAATACCGTACTTCTCATTTCAACTGCATAAAAAAGAGATATAGTCCTATACCAAAATGTTATCAAGAAAAAAAGTGGGGAAGATTTTGTTTTATGCAAATCCCCACCAGAATTAATTATAATAGTCAAGTTTCCAATTTCCCAATTTGGTAATATATATTGTCTGAATCTTGTAAATAGAAAAATATTATGATGATATTTTCCCTCGACTTGCAAGATCATTTTGTTCTAAAGTATCTTTAATGGTTTGGCGAAGTTTTTCTAACTGGATTTCTTGTAGTTTTTGTCACGATTTTTCGGAAGCAAAGGCTGGATTTTATACAGTTTTTGGGTTGATGGCTTTTGAAATGTCCGTAGGTTTGCGTGTTTGTTGTGATTTTACCATTTTTACGTTTTGTAGTCAATATCAATAATATATTTCCAGAAGATAAAGCGTTTCTTTCATTACACTACCGTTCTATGTTTTCATATAAGGTTTCTTAAAACTTAAAGAGTTAATACAAAACTTAAAGAGTTAATACAACGAAAAGATGCCGCAAACAGAAACAATTGATCGTGGAATTGGGATTGCTGACAAAAACAGTGCATATTCTAGAGAAATGAAAAACAATTTAGAATCTACGGACATCTATGGGACATCCTAGAAGCCTACAAAACGAAACGACAGGAAAAAAATCATAATGATCAAATAAATGTCTAATCCCAAAAAGTAAACTAAATTCGAACTTAATTTAGATTGAGAAATGATCGATATATCGAAAACATAAAAAGATGAATGGAAATAAAATATAAGAAATACATTGAAATTACAAAAACAAGACATTAAATTTAGCCTGCAACGTTAGGTTGCTTAGTCTGTTAGTGGGGCAGAAAAATAAAAGTTTTGTCAGTTCCTAAACTCAGAATCAAATTGATTCTGAAACATTGATAAGTAAAATAAGAGAATTTCATCAGCTGTATGTTTGGAATTCCAATTACAAGATTTCATTGGATTGTGGAATTATTTCTTTAACTGTATTTCTTCGCAAAATGTTTCTAATTGCGTTGTGTCTATACCTAAATAATTTTACTTTTAGGGTACGAAAATGTTTCAGAAAAAAGATGGAAAGAATTACCGTAAGAAATCGTAAATTGAAAGTCGAACTAAATGTAATAAAGATGTTTTCCAACGTAAAAAATAGAACTTTACAAAGATTAAACCAAATAATGCATCGTAACGGAAAAAATAAACTATTCCCCACCTACAGTTTGGAAGTAAGACCAACAAGCTGAATTTTTTGATGCGAGCTGACTCAAATTATGAGAGAAAAAACAATGCACAGTTTCGATATTTATTGCCAAGTTTATTAATTTATTAATAAAAGACAGGAGTAAAGAGTGTAAGAACAGCATTTTCTACCAATTCACATTTTGATAAAATACAACTTGGAAAGAGAATTTATCAGCTATAATGTTACCAATTTGTATCTATTGCCCAAATCGTGCACAAATTATGTCTGAAGCTAAGTTTTATTAAGAAAGCATCTTTATTTTCTAGAGCCCCCCACCACACAATTCTATTACGAAAATGTTGTTTTTTTTAAATGTCCCCTCGAAAAGTTGGTAAAAAATACTATGGTACTTCTCATTTACATAAAACAAACTGCACAAAACGAGACAAAAACGGGTAAAAAAAAAAAGTGGGGAAGAATGTTTTTTTATGCAAATTATAATACTTCCAAACGGTGTTCCAAATCTGTTACATATAAATATATATTACTTCAATTCAGTCATCTTGTAAATAGAAATATATTATGATGGTTCTTTCTTCTCGCCTTGGCCTCTTGCATCTGGGATCCAGGTATTTTTGACAAGCAGAGGTGAATAATTGAATGAAAGAGGATCGAAATTTGAAGATTTCACTCAAGAACTCAAACGGACAGATTTTTTTATCAATCAAAATCAAAAAAAGGAAACGCAATCTATGGAAAAGTTTCTTTCTTCGAATTTTCACATTAAAACTCTTACTATTGTGTATAATTCTGATTCACATTTGAACACAATTAATATCAGTGAGCCGATCAGAAAAAAGAAGAAAGTTGGGAAAACTAACTCATTTGCACAACTCATTTGTTTGGGATTATTATCCGAATAACCGATGCATGACGAAAGAATTTGACGGCTTTTTAAAAAAAGGAACCGCAATTATTTTGTGTGTAATTTTGAACACTTGAACACAATTTGGGTACAACTGAATTAATTATTGATGAAAATAAATATCCGAAATCTTTTTATTTTGTTAAGCAATTTCCTAATTTATCGTTATTCCTTCCTAAATTGTCGAATGTAACTTGTAAATCTGTATCTGGAATTTGGAATTGGAAAAATTTAGTACGCAGATTTCCTTAGGAATTAATTCCACAATTCAAATTTCTCGGAGAAAATTTAGGATCGTTGCAGTCTTGTTTCGGCAGATCGAGCCCTTTCTGTCGGAATGCCATGTTAGATAAGTGAGGGCAGGATGCTAGTTGTGGCCTCTGATGTGCAGGTTTTCCTATCTGGACAGAATTATTATTAGCAATCAAATTAGTAATGGCTCCTTCGCAAGCCGGCCTTATGTTGAATAGGCCTCCCTGGTGGAGCCAGCGTTTCTGCGTACGCCGACTACGTAACCGTGACGGGCGCCGAAATTAAACGCAGCAAGTCGAACGGCCTGCGGAACATTCCTCATCGGCAGGCCGGCAGGCCCTGCGCAAGCTTCCTCGGGTCCAGTGACCTTTCACAACCTAGAAAGGTGCTGTATCGGGAATTCTGGAGTGGCACGATTTGTCGGAGGAGGAGCTCTGCTCCCTGTGGTGCTGGGCGCAGGTTACTAACTCTAAGTTTTCTCACATCTGGCGGCTCGCCCAATCGACCAAATATCGTTCGGGGAGAAACTGATCACCCCGAGCAAGAATGGTGGATGAGAACGAATCTTTCTCCTGCCACAAACAGGGGTGAAGATCAGATGTGACAGATTGCATCGCACACAGTCAGATACCCGGAACACGTTAGAGAATTCTTCCATTTTTTAGTTTTCAACATACACAAGTTTTTTCACCTCATCCAACCGACAAATCTGTTGACCGGGATCCCTCTTGTTTCTGGTTGGGGCGGTTACATTAGTTTTATTCAGTTTCTTTCTCTTTGGGAAATCTTTTTTGTTAATCAATTGTACATATATATCGTTTCACTGGATTTTAAATAGCCACAGAGTAATTGTGATGTGGTAAATGGAAATGAAAATGAAGTGAAGGTGAAGAATGAATTCTTATGGTAAAAGGAATTATAAGGGCACGAATGAGCTAGTTAAGAATAGTCAGGGAATGACCAAAAATAACTCCATATCCCAGTACCAACTTTTTGTACAAGAATAAAAAAAAAGGGTCTTTCCCAAATTTATTGCTTTGCATGAAAAAGTCACAAAAGAACAAAATCAAGATAGGAAAAAAACAAAGTAGATATAGGCAGCGACCATAGAATGGTAGCG
>VCCN01000767.1:19587-46278 GCA_006491835.1 Architeuthis dux | reverse complement strand
ACTGTGTTTTGTTCAGGGTTCTTCTAAGGTAGCCATAAAACAGTCTGTTTCCTTTTTTGTTAGTTGGATATCTGCTGCCTAAATTTGTTAATGATCTTATCTCTTGGTCATTTTAGTCTGTCTTAATGGGGTGTTGATATGTATCCTCCCCTGCTGTGTCTATGCCATTCTTTCTATCTTCGGATTACTTTGAATTCCTATTTCTATCTTTATCTGATCTATCCTTATTAAGTATTATTTCCCTATTTCCTCAAACTTCTCTTATGGATATCCCAGGACCCACAACACCATTATCTATCTTATATGGTATGAAAATTACTACATACCTAGCTTCAAGTTTTCGGCTGTAGCTTTTTTTTGTATAGATGCAAATTGATAAAATACACTTCATGTAAAAAGCATTCAGGAATGGATTGTGGAATTAATTCTCTTTTTAACAATATATACATATGTATATATCTCCTTCATGATTTAAATGTACAATCCATAGACTTTGGCCTATAAAGTATACTTGAAATTTCATTGTAAAATGCTGAAATACCTATAAATTAATTACTTTTAAAGTAAAAATAAAGCATATTTTTTAATTCCTCATGTCTGAAATGAGATTTGAGGGGGGGTGGGAGAATCTCAAATCCCTGTCACTTAGACAAATGCCACGAGGACTGGGATATGGGGGGAGGGTACCAAAAAGCTTCTCAGGGCGAATCCTGAGCATGCTAATGGTGATCCTGTGCAACTTCTCCCAGGACGATAGCCGAGCATGCCACAGGACCCCGAGGGCCGTGGTTCTCTGAACTTCAAGGCCATGACGGTTTCGAAGAATGGATACTTTTTCTTTATTCGCCTCCCCACGGCAGCAAATTTGAAGTCTTTTTAATGTGGGGTCGGCCTGCATGCGAACGTGCAGGGGGGGGGTGGAGATCCCATGTCCCCGTGACTAGAGACCTGAGGGGGGAAGAATCGAAGCATAGATACTAAACTTTGATCCTAGCGCGTCCTCAGCCAAGATATCCTGCGATATCCCAGGACAATACCCGAGCATGCCACAGGAGCCCTGAAGAGCTGTGTTTCTCCGAGCCTCAAGGCCATGGTGGTTTCGAAGAACACATACTACACTTTGATCTTAGCCAAAAGGCCTTTCTTTATTAGGCGAATAAAGAAAGGCCTTTTGGCAAAATTTGACATGAAGTCTTTTTTAATGTGGGGCTAGCCTTCACCTGAGGGGGGGAGAATCCCAAATCCCTTTCGCTGAGACAAATGCCACGAGGACCGGGATGGGTCCAAAAGCTCCTCAGGATGGATCCTGAGTGTGCTAATGGGGATCGGGACCAGCTGACTAAGATATCCTGCGCAACTTCTCCCAGGTATCCGAAGATACCCGAGCATGCCACAGGACCCCCGAAGGGCCGTGTTTCTCAGAGCTTCGAGGCCATGGCGGTCTCTAAGCGCAGATACTTCACTTCGATCTTAGCGCGTTATAAGCCACAGTCAAGATATCCTGTGCAACTTCTCCCAGGATGATACCCCAGCATGACACAGGACCCCATACGGGCCATGGTGGTTTCGAAGAACAGATACTACACTTTGATCTTAGCCAAAAGGCCGCCCTTCGAAGAGTTTAGCCTTTTAAAGTACTCGGATATGTCAACTGAGAGATAAGATATGAAATTCTGTTTTTTTGGTGTGTGCTGGCGACCATTTTGTTTCATGCAAACTTTTTTCTTGGGGACGACATCCTAAGGAACATTTTGGTACCCTATTCAAAGGATCCTGGTTGACTATTGGGAGAGAGACATCTACCAAATGCTAGACAATTGAGTGACTTACTCCCACAGCTTAGTTGTTGGCGAGTGATGTTTTCCGATGCCGATATTTAGAGAACAGGGCGGCCAATGGCCGATATGTTTTGTTTTCTTTTTGCATCTAAAATAATGTATTATTCACTTGAACACAGAAAAATATTTGAAAATAAAAATGTGCTTGGGAAATGTTTACCCTTTATTTTCTTCCCCTCCCGTATTTTGTTCACTTTCAAATATTATACTGAAGAAAAGAAAGAAGATTTTAAATTTATTCATTCAATTCTTCTTTTGTTCTTATTTGCTTTATTTTGTTCTCTTGTTTTCATTTTTTTTTTGTGGGAGAAGTTGTTGATTAATAGTGTAAAAATAAATACATCCAATGGTGTTCCCCATCTCTAATACTTAATTTAATATTTTTTTCTATGCTATCGTTAGGCAACTCTAAAAGCTGCCGATCCTGTTCAGACTGACAAGGAGTGTGTGCAGGCCTGTCCGGTCACTAAAATATTCTAAATTCAACCACCCAAGCACTGGAAGATGCCAAATTACCACTACCATCGCTGGAGGATGCTTAATTCCTATGCCTGAATGCTAAATGAATTCCAGTGAATTTAGAATTCTCCAGCATGGGAATTTGGCATCTTCGAGTTGAATTATTTTAAGGTCAGGACAGGATTGGGCATTTTTCAGTGTCATTTAAAATATTTTAGCATCCAGACAGGTCCACAAACACTCCATGTCAGTCTGATCAAGATCTTATGTATCTATTAAAATATATTGAATCTTTGAACTATAAAAAGTAAGCATAGTATCTCAATATTTGTTTGAAGGACGGTGAAAATCCCTTTGCGAGCCGTACGTTGCCTACCACTAGGTATTTCTGTGGCTACTTGACCTAGTTCTGAGTAATTTGACACCTTGATAAAATAAACGTCAAACCCCCCAAATCTGCTCTAATTGCCAATATTTTTCATTGATTTGGTAAAATATGATTTATCGCTATTTTCCGTGAAAAGAGAAATAATCTTAGCATTAAAATATTTTTTAGAGAGAATTTAAAATTTTTACTGTTTTTAAAAATTCAATTTTTTAAATTTTAATTTATGTTTTAAAATGGGGTGTCCAAAGTGCAGAAATACCTACCTACCACTGTTTTAAAGTCACCTGGCACAGGCATAGGCATTTACGCCTTAATGTATTTAATTTTGCGTCAAAAAAATTCATAACTTTTGTTTTTGTCAATTGAAACACTAATTTCAATTTAACAATTACGTTTAAAATTGAAAACGCAAAGTTAATGCTGTTTCGTTGACATGAAATTAGAAGAACACACTTTGATCTTGAACTGAATGCTGAACAAAAAGGCTGGACCATAAAAACTAGGTATAGTGCACAGAAAAATAAAAATAAGTTAATCTTGGGATTTGGGTGCGTGTGCATTTTAACTATTGACAAAATTGATTACGGATGCACAAAAACAAATGCAGATGGGAACAGAGTTAATTGCAACTTTCACATGGAAACTTTTTCCAATCTCCACCTGTATAGTAAATATTCAAAGGGATAATAATAATTAACAGCTTTCGCGTTACAAGATTCTTTAATTAAATTAATGTAAAGTAACATCAAATGTTTAGCACACACATACCATTTTTAGAAACGAGGGATGTCCGAAAAGTAAGGTACAAACATTTACTAATCCAACATGTTTATTACTATACAAATAAAACATTGTGCATATGTTACCCGCACTACTATGCTACTTTTCCACGTAGTCGCCATTGAGATTGATGCACTTGTCCCATTAGTGTACGAGCGCATAAATACCCACCTCGAAGAACGTTGCATCAAGCGACAGGAGCTACCATTGCAATTCCTTTTCAGAATTTGGAACGATCTAGGGGAGCTGATGGGGACTTTCTGGAGCACATGATCACAGGTGATGAGACCTGGGTGCATCACGTTTGATTAAGAGTGTCATCCTGCTGCACAACAACGCCAAGCCACACATGACCAACCTGACAAAAGAGTGGCTAAAAAGCGATATGGTTGGGATGTTTTACCGTATCCACTGTGTAGTCATGACTTGGCTCCTTCAGATTATCATCTGTTTGGGCCCCTCATTTATCCCTCAGATGAGGCTTGTTGTTGCAGAGGTGTAAGGGTGGCCCCAGTCACTCGACATCCTTCTTCAAGGAATGTATTTATGCGCTCGTTCACCGATGGGACAAGTGCATCAATCTCGATGATGACTATGTGGAAAAGTAGCATAGTAGTGCTGGTAACATATGCACAATGTTTTATTTGTATAGTAATAAACATCAATCTTTATATTGGATGAAGTACAATATTTTTATTAAATTTGACTAGTGAGAACCGAACCCACACCCTCATTGCCAGAGGGGGACTAGCTTACACCTAGCTGCTTTTACCAATCGGCCACAAAGACTTCATGGATTAGCAGATATACTTATAAACTCACTCCCTACAACCAACTCTGCGCCATATTTATGTTGTTTTACATATGAGACCTAGTATTCTTTTTATAAATCAATCTTTATTATTCTTGGATGAAGTATTGTAATACACTCAGTGGCCTGAATTAATAAGTTGTATAAAAGCAACTAAAATTAGGATGAAGGTAAAAACTAGTCAAATTTAATAAGTAATAAACATGTTGGATTAGTAAATGTTTGTACCTTACTTATTGGACATCCCTCGTATCATCCCTGTGTCTGGTGCAACGCAGCTAGTGCAGAAACATTAGAAAAAATGTTGCTGTCGACTCATTTTTTATTGTTAATTACAGACTACCAAAATTTCAAAACGTCCATCATTTTGAGCACAGTTGCTCACCGCCCACCCAAGAGTTGAAATCGCCCAGGTTGAGAAACGTTGTTGTAAATTGACTGCTATGGGAGGCTTTAAGCATCGGAGCTATTTTCATTTTTCGCCGTTTAGCATTTGATTGACCCAGACAACAACTTAGAACGCGCGATTTTTTCATAATCAATTGTGGTGAATTCTAATCTTAAATTTTGTATATTTTTTCTTCGCTGGTAATCTTTTGGGCTTTTAATCCATTACCCTAACAATCTTCCTGGGATTTTTTTATTTTTCACAAACAAATGTTTTACGAGGGGTTCTATTTACAATCTAACTGTAAATTACGGAAAGTAACGGCCCCGTTTACCATTTATTACAGTGTAATAAATGGTAAACGGGGTCGTTATTTTCCGCCCGTTGTATTCCCTTGTGAGGATTCTTTGATATTTCAATGACGATCTTCTTGTGCTTTCATTAAGGTTTTTTTGGTGTGTGAGGGGTTTGGCTGCCTAAGGGTTGCGCGTGAGTCACCCATATAAAATTAAACAAATACAGGCTAGTAGTCTAATCGATCCTCGGTAAAAGCAGACGACAAAAATTCTATTTTCTCGAAGTTTTGGCAGGGAAAAGAAAAGATCCTTATTTCTTAATGAAGACTACAGACAGCAGTTCCATTTTCCAACAATTAATTTGTAAAGAAAGTTTTAAAAGGTAAGTTTGATAAAGAAATTCAGAGTATGTCAGGGTAGATAAATAGAAATAAATACATTCCCTAAAAAAATGGATTATGTCCCCTTTGTCTACCATATTATTGAAATATATCGACAGCAGATAAAAAATATCCATTAATTCCATTAAAAGTCGCAGATAGATAATGATAGAAATTAGTTTTTCAGTTTTTAAAAAGCAAAATGTATGACATTTTTAGCGCAGTCGAGTTGACCGGATGATAAAACTAAGTACTTTCGCTAAAATTGTCTGGATTTGAAAAATACCATTTTGGGGGTAGATATTTAAATTTTAAACTTGTCTTACTGTCATTATGGTGTCATTATTGATTATGGATTATTTTGCTGAATGTAGAAAACATTGAATTTATAACAGTCAAAATCTACGTTATAAAATGAAAATATTTTTTTTTTGTTCAGATACAAATTTGGGCTATTTTATTTCTAGAAAAAGAACGGAGTTTTTCGAATTTTGATTAGGTTCTTAAAATCAGGTGTCTAATTTCTGGTGAAAAGTTTTGTCCATACCTATTTTTTTAGCCAGAGGCCAGAACGAGGACAGTGTGCTCAAAGCCGGGCGTATGGCCACCCTATGCGCACCCAAATCCACAGATTGCCAAAAAAGATTTCTAGGAGAACGGCGATGTAAAATACACCGAATCTTGACCAAGATCACTTTTTAAATTTATTATTTTCTTTTACACCCGGTGCAAGCTTCATTTTAAAACAAGTTGCAAGGTCTGCAACTTGTTTTAAAATGAAGCTTGCACCGGGTGTAAAAGAAAATAATAAATTTAAAAAGGGTCACTGGAAGGCTTGTAAGCCTAAGGTAATCAAATTCAATCGTTTTAATTTAAAGTAGGCTATATTTGACACGCGAGTAAACTAGGATTTTACACACAATTATCGTAAGTTACTTTAAAACTTTAGGATGACGATGTCAATTTGTCAAAGAACTCCATTAAAATGCCGTTTATGGGACCGATGAGGGGGGGACAAAAGCTACTATTGGTTAGTAACAACATTTGAATCATCTCTAAAATGATCATTCATTTTTTATTGTAGTTATCCAAACTTCCGTTAATAAGAAAATAAAAATAAAAATGTATAACTTACAGTGCTGCAGCTGAGTCACAAAAAAAGTATGGGCAAAACCGAAAAACGTGAATCACTGAATACCCCGCCGCTGTTGATAGTTTCCAAATGCAGTCAGAGTTATCTCCCATGCCTCCCTAGAGCAGTGTTGCTACTTTTTCTTTTCAGTTTATATAGAGAATTGCCTCAAGTTATAACTAGAATTTTCTCGAAAATTATCTAGATACTATGTTATATTTTAATAATGTAAAATAAAACGTAATAAAAATTATGGCAAAAATAGTTTAAGTATTGTCTTAACTTAAACTATTTTTATTTACTTAGATAATAAGCTTGAAATTTTAATCTTTTTTGAAAACGGTCACCGCTCTTGATATGACATTTCTCCTTTAAAAAAAAAGAAGTTTTTTGACTACTTTTTACCTTCATCTTAATTTTATTGCTTTTTATCACAACTTTTGCTCCGGCAGTGAGTAAATAGCGTTAATCGGAAAATAAAGAATAAGCCTTAGTGGGTATTATATGCTGATGATGTTATTGTTATGTAATTGAAGATTGGTACGGATTAAGAATATGTATGTAAAGAACAAGACACGTGTTGATCGAACAAAGATATGTTTAATACTGAATAAGTGGCAGCAGCCAATGACGTTAGAGCAAGGCGACGTAACTGACTTTGGATCTAATTTACTACCTGTAGTAGTAATTGTATATATAACATAATTTATTTTTGAGCATGGAAAATTGGGTGTGAATGTTTTTGTTTGAGTTAAAAGCTTTTATTTTATTTTTTTGACTGGTGTAAGGGGGATAATTTCTTTGTGATGTTATCATTTTCTGTATCTTGAAGGAGGGGTTATTATTCGTCCACTGCGTGTTGTCGGATTTTCGTGTTTCCTTATTTGTTGGTCGTGTTTGCTGATATCGATCTGCGATTTTTGATATTATATTCTCATAGTCTATATCTAGGGCTATCTAGGGTATATGTTCCTTCCTTTGTTTTAAGGAGATGACGACTATTTCGCCTTATGTAATTACCTTCCTCGGTAAATTGCCCAATGATATGAACGCGGTTGTTTTAGTTTTCTAACTATTTTACCTTTTCTGTTCCAGTTATTATCAAATTTTATTCGTACACTGTCATTTGGTTTAAATAAGGGTAGTTCACGTGAAGAGTGTAATTTTTCTGATGGAATATGTTGGAGGGAGGGGTTTGTGCATAGATTTCTGTTCATAATTTTTTGCTTTACCATTGTTAATGGTGTTGTGCGTAGTGCTAAAAGTGCTAAGATTGGATCATTGACAATTTAAAGTAGACTATATTTTTTTATAGTCTGAATATTTCGTTCTACCATACCATTCGATTGAGGATAATTTGAACTTGTTTTTATGCGTTCACAATCTCATTTTTCGGCGAATAATTTTAAATACTGTGATTTGAATTCAGTTCCGTTGTCAGTCACAACGATCGGAGGAATGCCGAATTTGGCAAAAGTGTTCTTCAAGTTTTGAATGCCTGTGTAAGGACTTAACGTTCCAAATGGCCATACCACATGAAATGCGAAGATACGGCTTCCTACTTTTTGGCTGACGTCACAACTTTGCTGCTGCTGATGTCGACCGGCATAAATAGCTAGGGTAAATCCCCTAATTTCACCGCCCCACTTCACTCTTTCGGTCCGTGTTAGCACGTAAAATCTTCGCTCCTCCTCTCAATGGCCCGTTCTGTACAATTGTTTTGTCTCTGGTTGTCTCAGCCAACGTATTTTTAAAAATGCATTAAAAGGGGGGACACACACATTAGTTAAGTTACCTTTGCGTTCTGCAAAAGGTACTGTACAGTGTCCAGTTAGGAAGAGAGAACCAGCTCTCTTCCATAGGGTGATTTGTTAGCGCGAACGGGATCTTGCTGACTCCGTGTGAGAGAAAGAACAACAATGCAACATGTTTTTTGGTTCGAGATAATCCAATCTTTATTACATAAGAAGAGAAAATGATAGATAAAAGATATAGTGGTTGGTTGGGTTTGGTTTTGGGTTGCGAAAAGCTCATATGTCGTGGCTAACCCAGTTAACAAATGTTCATTAGTTCGTCATTTCGGATGGCCGGTTGTGGCGTGACGGGGGATGATTCTGGATTTCTTGTTGTCTCCGGCAGCGTTTTCTGCCAATTCGAGAATCTCAGCGGCATGGTCAGTTGCTCCATGGCGGCGGCCATGTGAATGGGGGCACCGGTACAGACCCTCTTGGCATAGTAGTCTTTATGCGGAAGACGGTGGATGGGGAATTGAAGTCCGACACGGGATGAGCGGGTCTTGCTGTTTCCCTTAACTTTTCCTCCTTTGCCTCGTCCTGACATTTTTCTGTGTAGTTTGGAGTAGATGTAAAATCAGAATGGAAGTTAGCAGTTTAGTCCCCAAAAAGGGGGAAGCCCCTTTTTTCAGGTCTTGTCAGCTGTCGAAAGCTAAGAACGAGGAAAGGGATTTTGAAGAACACTGTCCCTTTTTTTAGGCGCTTCTCATTGGTCGAATTTGAATCAATGGGAAAGTGTTCAGTTTTAACCCCGTAACTTTATTTTTGGGGCAGGGAGCAAGAATGAGGAATGGGAGACGTAATAATATTTCCAATACCTTTGCCTCGCCTCAACCGAATTCTTAGCTGACAAAAACCTACTCAGCCTACTACCGTAGTGAGTTAATCACATGCGCGGAATGCAAGCCTGATTCTCATTGAAAGATGACATGTCCATCGCCTCAAACGACGAGTCAGCCCTTGTTAATTCGGAACGCTTCGTGACTGCTCCTACTACTACGGAACAAAAGCCTCTTCTTTCCCCATATCTCTCTCTCCTTCGCTACGATCGTATTTTTTACTCCGTATGCTTCGCATACACATTTCATTTTTGTCATGACCCTTTTTTTTCTTTGTGATTAAACACACTTTCATTTATAACCCATCTGCATTGTTTATTTTATTACTTCCTCAACGGCCCCTCGTGTCTACATTTGTATTTTCGCACCAAAAGCCAACCGACCGACCGGCCAATCATCTCCCTCCGTTTGCATCACGTCACCCGACTCGCGGACAAAGGCGATTCTCAAGCCACCAGCAGCCGGTGTTCCCGATCCTTACAGCCAATAGTCCTTTTCAGGCGACACCGGACAAACTATATACACATGCAAACACGGCCCTTAGGGCCAATAACGAAGTCTCTACCAAACTATATGCACTCCAGACCTAAAAAGGGCCAACGAAAGTTTACCCTTACGGGATTTATTTCAGGGTCGATAGTTATGCGGTCAGAGGACGGCAAAGTGCCAATCTCACCGAAACAGTCATCAAATTCTTTTAAACGAATTCGGTATACTTGTTTTGTTTGTTTTTTTAAATTCTCTGAATTAGATTCAACTTCTCGCACTTTTTTTGCGTCGAGAACAGGTTAAGAATTTATATCTGCAACGATGAATAATACGGGAGTTTCAACTTTTTTGTGCTTTATAGTTGCCGTGCATTGTCCTAAAACAGGAATCTTTGTATTATTATAGGTATTCAACTTCGCAGAAGTGTTTTTAAATTTGGGTCGGGGAAAGAAGTTGTCGTAAAAGCTTTTGGGTAAAATGTTTATTTCCCCGCCCCAGTCAATCTTGAATTTTATTACAGACTGGTTTAATTGCAATTTGACAGTCCAACGTTCTGAAACTTCGTTTTTCACCCTGTATAAATTGCATTTATCTTGTATAGGTCATTAAAATTGATCGCGTCCATTATTCATTATTTGAATCGTCGTCTGAAGAAATTTCAATTTTGTGAAATGCAGGACAATTTTTTTCTAGTGTGACTACCACCGCAATATTTACAAGAGCTGACGTAATTTTGTATTTGGCGAGCTTTCTGTCATTGGCTCCAGCATGGAGGCTTTTGACAATTTTGGCGCCATCTGTGTATGTCGACTACGTATTGTCTTCAGCGCTTTGTCTGGCTGGTATAGCTCTGTTTAAGTTCAAGTCTGGTTCTCCGAGTAAACGTTCTCTTAAGTCTTTCGTACCGCATATTAATACATCTTTGATGAGACTGTCGGATATTTCTCCGAACTCACATTGGCGTAGCTCAATTACATAAAACTTGTGCCTGAGAAATCTAAGATTTTTTTCTCGGTGCACAGTATGTGTCGAATTTTTATTGAAGATTTATTTTTTCTTCGGGAGTATTGAAAGTGAACATAGAATATATATCTCGGCCTTTAGAACCAATGCATGTTAATAAAATCGAACTTGTGATATGACCCTTACCTTCCCGATATCCGTAAATTGGTCTGCAGCCGGGTCGTGGAGCTTCGGGGCGAATGTGGACACACCGTTGCTACCGGTGACAAGCTGTCTTGATGCTTCGGCGTCCGAAATGTGACCCCCCCCCCACGTTGTGCTCCTGATCAGAGTTTGGTCTCGGACACGGTTGAAGAATCAGTAGATGTTGGGTTGGCAGGTGTCACAAGGAAAAATAAATATTACGGAAAAGACAACGACTTCTTGGTTTAGAATTCAATAAGAGAATTTTTACTAACGTTACAAGGTTTTTAGAAAAGAAACCCTTCCCACTTGGCAACCGGTCGGGTTGGAAAATTGCATAGCAGCTGGCAACTCACAACAAAGCAGACGTTTCTCAAAGGCTTCTTCTAGGGTTTGGTATTGAGGTTTCAACTGGACGATGTTGGACTTCAACTTTAGGCTGCACTACTTTTGGGTTGGTCGGTCAGAGATTTTGGCTTCTGCTAACGGGAACTCTGCCTTCTGCGTTCTCTCTCTTCGTTCTCCCCGCTTGCCTTGAGCCCGCTGCTTTTATGATAATCGCTTCCAAACCAGAGGATGGCCGACGGTATGGGGGATTGTAATTAATTACCCCTAATCAAACATAAATCACCAAAAATCATCGACTCTTGCGATTTTCCCAAATCGCTTACCTTTGTGATTTTCCGAATTTGGGATTTCCCTCCTCTTTCCTCCTACCCAGGTGATCCTTATTCTCCTACTAATACCTCAGGTATGACTGATTTCAGTTTAAATCTGCATAGGCTAAAAGGCGGTCCTTAGGGTCTGTAATCAATTTACTTCTCACCTTTTAATTTTATCTTCAAAATTATTTTTCCGAACTGTCATGCCTACCCAGCACACAGCTGACGTCATGGTAAACCACATGGCTTCTCTTCTCGGCTTTTAACATCGCGTTTTCACCCTGACTGTCCATAGTTAAGGGCACGACATCCATAAACTGTTATTGTTATTTCCCTAAGATTCTAAAAACAACAATCTCCCCATACCCAGCATACTGCTGACATCATGGTCAGAACCACATGGCTTCTTACAAGGTTTTTAACATCGCCTGGTTTTCACACTGACATAGTACCACATCACCTCCCTTACCCTTTTTTGTCAATTACCCGTAATTGACACAAACCATCCCTTCACATTTCTCTTTATAAGGTGACCATTAAAATCCATAAGCATGCATCGATCTTCCCTACTTAGTCATGCAGTAGGAAATCAAGTTCTTTTCCTTTTCATGAAAAACTTAGGTTCATAGACAGTCCATGCAACATCTCTTTAACATTGTTTCTTTTCTTCAACTTTTAAGTTCTGCCTCATTACATACATTTTCTTTTCAACCATTTTCATTTCTTTTTTTTCTCCAAAAATATATCTTGCAGAGCTGAAATTGTTTTTTTAGTTCTGCACAATATATATATATTCTTTTTTTCAACAATTCTTTACTTATCGTTCTGGAAGCTCTATCTTCCTGACAATGAATCCGAATCTTTATCAGTCTTCCTGGGAACCAATCTCAACGAGGCTAATTTCAGCTTTTCCTCGGTGGCAGCTGGGGCAGCATACCCGTCTCGGTTCTTCTTCTTCACCGCCACTATATCCCTCAGAAGTTTCTCTATTTTTAAAATTTCCTTTGTAACTTATTGGGCTCTGGAGGCAATGCCCACCTGAACCTTTCTTTTATTGGCATCTCCGGATATGGACTTCATCTAGCTTTTCTCTTTCTCTCTTTCGGTATGGGTCTCTCCATCTCGGCTAACTTCAAGTCATTAGTCATTTAATTCCCCCCGACATCTGGTCCCAGACTATAAATGATACCGGCCCCGTTTGTTCCACTATTCTATAATAGGGCTTCCACTTTTGATCCAACTTTCCTTCTCTTAGGTGGATCTTATAAAACACGGGGTCCCCCACACTCAATTCTACCTTCTTCCTGCCCTTATTCATCCTTTCATTCGTTTTCTTTTGTGCCCGCCGAATCCTTCCCCTGGCCTGCACGAATACCTTATGCTGCTGCTCTAATATCATCTTATGATGGTCCTCCCCCATGTATTTTCTCCGGGGCTTTAATAAGTTATCCACTGGCAGGACCACATCACGCCCAAACAACATGTAATAGGGCGAAACTCGTGATGTCTCATTGATAGAGAATCTCACTGCTGCCAGGGCCTGTGTCAAATACAGATCTTAATTTTCTGTACTGCCTATTGTTAGCTTGGCCTATATGTCTCCCAAGAACCTGTGAAATCTCTCCACCTTGGCATTACTCTTGGGATGGTAGGGCGATGGTAGTAATGTGTGTCACATTCATACTGGATAAAGTTTCCCTCATGATTTTATTCACATTCTCAGGCCTATTGTCAGTGACCAACTTCAACCTATGTGAATTTATCACATTTATCTGATAAGCTCTGTCATGCAGACCTGGCTCTACCATTACCGACCCAGACTCCAACTTCTTTGGTATTCTCAACAACGAATCTGCACTGGTGCTGTCCCTTCCCGCTAGGTACTCTATTTTACAGTTGTACCCACTTAACTTAACTGCTGAACGTTCTTATTCGTCCACTCGGTCTTAAACAGGTACTGGAGGGGACGGTGGTCAGTTTTGATGGTAAAGGTCGCCCCATGCAAATAATAGTCTAATTTCTGTAAGGCGTACAATATCGCGTATGCCTCCTTCTCTATCACTGGGCACCTCTGCTGGGTTTCTGTGAGACAGGTACTTCTTCCGGAATGTCCGGGCCATCCCATTCCGGACATGGTTGTGTGAGGCACGCACCTGCACACTGATCACTCGCGTCCGTATACAGGACCATCGGTTTACTTAAGTCAAGGCAGGTCAACAGAGGTATTGCTGTTAACTGCTTTTTTAGACTGTCAAATGCTCTCTGACAGTCCTCCGACAACTTGAATCTGGCATACTTCTTGGTAAGTGCAATCAGCGGCGTGGCTATTCTGGAAAACGCAGTGACGAATCTATGGCTCCCAGAAATCCCCTTACTTCTCTCACGGTCTTGGGTTCAGGCATTTCCCTTATTACCTCGACTTTATCCGTGTCGGGCTTAATACCCTCCTCATTGATTAAGAAGCCCAGGTACTTCCTTTCCTTTTTCAAAAACTGACATTTCCGCTGTTTTAATTTTAGACCGTGTTTCCTCAACCGGTCGAACACTTCCTGCAGTTGTTGGAAGTGTTCCTCTGGTGTCTTTGATAACACCAGAATATCATCAATATACGCCATGGCACACCCTTCCATGCCGCTCAGTACGATCGACATCAGCTGTTGGAAGATACCTGGTGCGTTCGCGAGTCCAAAGTGCATGACCCGAAATTGGTATAGTCTCACATGACACGCAAAGGCAGTCTTTTCCTGATCTGCCTCATCTACGGCTACCTACCAATAACCCGACCTCAAATCCAGGGTCGAAAAACCGTAGCATCCGGCCAGCCAGAGTCTCTTCCCTACCCCGCCTTATCTTCATTAATGTTCTCATGGCCCTATGGCAGACTTCTCATCCGCATACTGCGCGGTCAATTCTGCAGACAGATCCGTCCATAATACATTCTGATAATCATGAATAAATTCAGACACCGTCCACTCGGTGTGGTCGTAAGCCACCATCAACCTCTCTTCACTCGTCAGACCATAAATGGTTCTCTTCTTCTCAATGCCATATTATTAATTCTGGCCCCATGTCTCCATAAATAGGCAGCTTGTGTCCACTGAGGGCGTTCCTCATAGCTACCCTAACTTGCATTGCTCCCACATTATTTTCATCCTGTGGTTCCATTTCTAACAATTCTTATAACCAATTAATTCAAAATAATTAATTCAGACGCTGTGGAAATCCCAACAATTCAAAAAGAGAATAATGTACCAAAACAAAAACACAAATTTTTCTTTCATTTTCAATATACCGCCGGCGAGGAGCATAGATCAAACGAGAGAATGGGGGAAATTAAAGTGTCTCCTACCTGAATCTTAGTCTTGCTTCTTGTTTCGGAACTTTATAGCAATCTTGCTAAATACCGTGGCTCTTACTCTTGTCAGAAATGTCCCTTCCTTCTTTCTCAATGGGTAATTCGTACCGGGCTGTTGGTACCTCGGGTCGTAGGTCAAAGTTTAATTTTAAAAAAAAGTCCGAGGATTCGCGGCACACCCTTCTATTTGTCGCCGTTGGTTGATCCGTTGGGTCGAATCCTGGTCACGGCACCAATTACGACCCTTACCTTCCCGGTATCCGTAAATCGGTCTGCAGCCGGGTCGTGGAGCTTCGGGACGAACTTGGACACAGCGTTGCTACCGGTGACAATGCTTCGGCATCCGAAACGTGGTCTTGGACACGGTTGAAGAATCAGTGGATGTTGGGTTGGCAGGTGTCACAAGGAAGACGGAAAAGACGACGACTTCTTGGTTTAAAATTCAATAAGAGAATTTTTACTACTCTGCGTTCTCTCTCTCCGTTCTCCCCACTTGCCTTGAGCCCGCTGCTTTTATGACAATCGCTTCCAAACCAGGAGGGCCGACGGTAGGGGGGGTCGTAATTAATTACCCCTAATCAAACATAAATCACCAAAAATCATCGACTCTTGCGATTTTCCAAATTTGAGATGTCCCTCCGCCCATCTTTCCTCCTACCCAGGTAATTCTCCTACTAATACCTCAAGTATGACTGATTTCAGTTTAAATCTGCGTAGGCGAAAAGGCGATCCTTAGGGTCTGTAATCAATTTAGTTCTCACCTTTTAATTTTATCTTCAAAATTATTTTTACGAACTGTCATGCCTACCCAGCACACAGCTGACGTCATGGTCAGAGGTAAACCACATATGGCTTCTCTTCGCGGCTTTTAACATCGCGTTTTCACCCTGACGTCCATAGTTAAGGGCACGACACCCATCAACTGTTGTTATTTCTGTTCTAAAAACAACAATCTCCCCATTCCCAGCATACTGCTGACGACATGGTCAGAGGTAAACCACATGACTTCTTACATCGCCTGGTTTTCACCCTGACTGTCCATAGTACCAGTGACATTACGTGCTTTCGTGTCACTTTCTGTTGCTAGCAAGAAAAGATTGAACTCATTTTTCCATGTTCCATGAATTTCTTGGTTGAAATTATTTTTTCAGTAATCCCTTTTTATTTAGGTATGAACATGATGGACGAAAGTTTCCGCGTGAAATCGACACGTGGGAAATCTTAGAACGGCAAAAAGTTATTCGATTGTAATAAAATTTTCGATACTTATTTATTAAAGGACGAATTAAAAAAAATATTTTCCATTCCAAATTTCGGAGAATAATTTTATTTTTCATTCGATTCCTACCCCAACTTTTATTAATTTGATGATATATTTATTTTATATGATGTTCTCGTTGATTTTTACACATTTTACAGATATATCCCTGGAGATACTAATTATGTTAACCTTTTTTAGAATAATATTCAAGGAAATCTGGAACGGAAAAAACAGGAAAATTAAGTAAAATAATTCTTGTCAGCAAATGTTTAGTTTTATAATTCAGGCTTTTGATCTGTGAAAAAAATATTTCTTTTCACTCAAAAAAATATTTTTCTTCATTGGTTTTCGATTATTGCGCTATTTTAGAAATTGTTTAAAATGTATATTTGTTATTCTTTTCATAGATTGGTCAGACTGAAACTTATATGAATATATAACAAGGATAAATAATTAGATATAGCAAAATGATGAAGAAATATAAAAATACAGACGGTAAGTCTGTATTTTTAATATATTTTCATATATTTCTGTTTTGCTGTTCGTATAAATTGACCGCTGTGGGAGTCTTTGTAGCTATTTTCAGTTTTAGCAGTTTAGCATTTGATCGACCCAGACTACTACTTAGAACGCGCGATTTTTTCATAATTAATTGTGATGAATTCTAATCTTAAATTTTGTGATTACCCTAACAATCTTCCTGGCAGTGGCGATTCTACGCTTTAATGTAGGGGTGTAGCTGATATATGATTATCTGATTTTCGAGAAAAAAAACTATGCCGTAAAAATATAATTTTGAACATGGCAGCTTTTAATGTAGGTTTCGGCACAAGACATAGACAAAGGGGGAGACGACCTCCCTTCCCATTTGATGATCGCTAGGGAAGGAGAAAGCTCCCCCCGCATGTCTGGAGATGTTCATCCTCTAATTATAAAATTGACCAGTCCCAGACTTCGGGTTTTAGTATATATTATGGCGCCAACAGCGGCAGACGGACAGTGAATTAGGACTTTTCAACGCACCAACTATCTCAGACCAAGACGGAGGCGGAAGCAAATATACTGCCGGGCGCGCACACAGCAGGTTACATCGGGGACAAATATAGGGCTTACACGGCATGTGATATTAGAATCGTAAATGCACACACACACACACACGCACGAGGGAAAATGGTTTTCTTAAATAAAAAATACGGATTTTGTCTCAAGAGCCAACATAGTAGTTCTAACCTACAAAATCAGTCGAATATATTCCTTACATTGTTTTGTATTTCTCTTTTAAAAAGGAAATAACGTGTATCTAATAGTAACTAGATAGATATGAATGTATGAGGGAAGAGCGAGTCAAAAGAATTAACTATAAAAGTAGGCAGTACAATTATAATGATAAATGCTGTAGTGGTCAGGAGTATGGTAGTAATTGTTAACAGTAGCAGCAGTTCGTGTGTAAGGGAAAGAAAGAAAAATGAGGCTGACAGCGAAGCGGGGAAACCCCCTTTGTTTGAAATGGAGGTCTCCGATTGGCTGAAACAGTGTGGCGTCAGATATATCATTTGAGTTCGCTTAATATAGGAGGCTTTTGGCACCCATTTAGAGCATGGTTATTTAAGCATGTGGGAGAGACACAATAAGAAAATGTCCGACAGAAGACAAATGCAGGAGATAAAATGAACATGACATTTAATACATTGTAATAAACAAAAAGGTTTACATTACATGTAGTTAAAAAGGCAAAACATATAAAAGAGGCTTTTAAAAGAATGATCGTACGAATTAAGAATAGGTAGTTATTGCCACTTGTTTTCAATACAACAGAAATGGTCTTGTCTTGATTATAGTCAATATTAACTGCATCAAAATATAGGGTGATGTATAGCAGCATTGTATATTGCAATCAGGACGAGATCTGTGAAGATAAAAAAAAGATAAGTGACAGGAAGGGGTTAAGCTTCTGTCAGAATGTAACAGGGCTAATAGCCTCAAACTGAATTAGAAAGAAATAGATGTTTTCTAGTGTGAAGCAGCCATGATTGATCCTTTAGACAGAGAGAAGAAATACTGAGGAGTAGCAGTAATTATGGTCCTTATGACATACCAAAATGAAGTACTGGTTATCGTACAAAAAAGACAGAACCAAACAGACAGAGCGAAAAAGATAGAACCAAAAAGACAGACCGAAGAACTTCTGTGTTTTTAGTTGTGTCTTTTTAGTTTGTCTTCTCTGTATTTTTAGACACAAGTGAAAAAGATAGAGCAAAGACAGAATTAAAAATACAAAGAGAAGACAGAACTAAAAGGACACAGCGAAAAAGACAGGGTGAAGCCAGAGCGAAAAAGATGGAACTAAAAATACAAAGAGAAGACAGAACTAAAGACAGAGTAAAAAAGATAGGTCTGTCTTTTTGGTTCTGTCTTTGCTCTATCTTGGCTCTCTCTTTTTGATTCTATCTTCTGTCTTTTTTGCTCCGTATTTTTAGTTGTCTTCTTTCTGTCGTTTTAGTTCTGTATTTTTCGCTGTGTCTTCGCTCAGTCTTTTTCTCTCCGTGTTTTTAGTTTTTTCTTCGCTCTGTTGTTTTGGTTCTATCTTTTTCACTCTGTTTTTTTTTTTAGAACTAAAAAGACAGAAACTAAAAAGACAAGACAACTAAAAAGACTGATCGAAAAAGACAGTGCAAAGACAGAACTAAAAATACAAAGAGAAGACACAACTAAAAAGACAGAAGTTCTGTCTTTTTACTCTCTTTGTACTTTTAGTTCTGTCTTTCTGTCTTTTTAGTTCTGCCTAAAAATACAGAGAAGTGAAAAGGATAGAGCAAAGACAGAGCGAAAAAGATAGAACCAAAATGACAGAGTGAAGACAAAACTAAAAAGACAACTAAAAATTCAACAGAACTAAAAACACAGACAGAACTAAAAACACAAAGAGAAGACAGGACTAAAAGCTAGAATACAGAAGTAAAAAGACAGAGAAAAAAACTGAACTAAAAAGCAGTGGAAATGACAACTAAAAACCAGAGCGAAAAAGACAGACCTAAAAAGACAGAACTAAAAGTACAGAAAGATAACAGAACTAAAAACAGTTAGAGAAGACGGAGCGAAAAAGACAGAGTGAAGACAGAATTAAAAAGACAGGGAGATGACATAACTAAAGACATAACGAAAAACACAGGACTAAAAAGACAGAGAGAAAAAGAAAGAACTGAAAAGAAAGCACGAAGAAAGAACTGAAGACAGAGCGAAGAAAGAACTAAAAAGCGAGAAAAAAAGAGAACTGGGACCCTGAGTACAGTGGTTCCCGACCTGGAGGCCGTGGACACATGAGGGTCCACAGGCAGACCTTTCAAAAACCTAGTAGCAAAATTAGTACATAATAAGGAATAAATGTTTTCAGCCCTCTAAGCTCCACTGGTGCGGCCTGTTCACATGATAAATACATAACCAGCCAAACTTAAAAACTGAAGAAACCTATGTTGACATTTTTGGTTGATGTTTTCTAATATTGAGGAAAGTACTGAAGATTAAAGTATACTTGTTCCCCAGCAATGACTATTAGATTTCACTGGTGTAAAACAAGTATCAGGCTCAACACTATCATCACAGTGAGTAAGGTTTACAAATCCATATACATATATATTTCTATTGAAATCCTATCATTATTTAAACTTTTGTGGAAATTTCAAATCTGGGTGTGTTTTCTCTGAAAACTTACTAATGCAAATTATTACGGTAAAGTGATATGCTCGGTTTTATATTGTTTACACAAATAATTTAAAATGCATTCAGTTACTTCCCCGACATCAAAGATATATATTCACACAACAATATCCATGCAATATCTTCAAAAATTTTCAATGAATTTCGACGACAATGGATGGACGATTTGACCATCAATCTACAGCAGACGAAAGATCCTCCTCTAACAACAGGAAAGGCTGCTAACCGTTCAGGGAAACTTTGATACATCACTGCCTCAGCATGGCGACAACAAAGAGGCAGTTGACACATTTTGTCTATAGACTTTGAACAGTATTCTTCTTTGACATCTCATTTTTCCACACTTTAATTCTATTATTCATTGTACAATCTATCTCATTTGGACAAGTCCATTATGCAAATGAGATGCTAGCTGAGATCCTACGAACATACTCATTTGCATATTTGGGTTTTATATGTATAGATATCTCCAAGAATTCGATCCACAATCCATAGACAGTAGACTATAAAATACATATATACTTAAATTTCCTTGTAAAATGCCAAAAAACTAGCTTCATGTTTTTGGCTATAACTTTATATGCGCAACAGATACAAAACTCCAAAATACATTGTTGGAAAGCAGAGGAAATGTTCTTTACAATGATATATATAACTAGTACTGTTAAAGTTAAGACAGAACGGTAGCATTATGTATATATAGAATTTTATTTGTTTTTTCCAAACATTTTTCAAGTAAATACTTCATCGGTGGATATAGAACAAAGTCAGTATTTCATCATTGATGGAGTGGTGGTAATGTACTAACCAGCAAAGGAAGACATGTGTTCAGTTGTGACATTTTTGTATTGTGTATGTGCACATAAGCACATGTCATATAGTAGTAGTTGTAAACAAAATTTGTAGTTGTAGCAGAATCCTTTGTGGATGAAAGATCAGGTCAATCCAAAGTCAAGTTGAAATAAGACAAGTTGGGTTGTGTTTTATAATGTTCACCATAACATTTTTAAAGGTGGTTATTTAGTCCCGTAGGGGAAAGGGTTTGTAGGAGTGTAATCCACAGATTGTCGATTTAATCCTTGATGGATAGAATTTTAGAAAAGACATCGGTAGCAATCAATGCAAAATGTATTATAAAGAGCGAAAGTCAACGGAAATAAATTATAGAAACTATGGAGAAAGATCTGTAATCTTTTTTATTTATTTGTATTAGATTTCTCGAGAACTGCTGATCCAAACAACTTCAAACTCAACATTGTACTGCCTAATGAATGCCAACTTCATACAATGGCCAGTTGTCGAGTAATTGTGGTGTACATACACACACACAGATTTGTTCGATTGATTATTATGAAAGATGGAATAAAAAAATACATCTGAAAGGGAAGTAACTATGATCAGTAGCTATTCCCCTTGATATTTCCATTTAAATTTACTTACCATATTTCTTCATGTATAAATAGGTATAAAATTGTTTCCTTTTGTATAACACAGGTACTCGATTTAACACTACAGTTCGGCAGTCTCAAGTGTTTTTCTGTTCCAAATTTGTGTACTGCATTACGACAGTTATACAATAAATGCTCACTATTTTTATATTGTGTATTATTTAAATTTTATCAAATAAAGTAACATAAGAAAAAAAAAAGAAGAAAGATAGGTACTCGAGGAGAAAAGCTCAAATTAAAAAAGGTTTCATTCACTAACTACTGAAATGTTTTTGTCTAATTCATTACATTTGAGTAAAATAGCAGGTGAAGTGATTGCCACCAATTTGGGAGCTTGTCGCCTCTTAGTCTATCTCACATATCGCAAACCTCAAAGAATTAGCAGAGACAGAGAAACTTGTTATATGTTGAGCCAGGGAAAAGATGGCTGAATCCATAGAAAATAAATAAAATTACAGCAACAATGTTGATCTTTATATTTATCTCTGTCCATAAGTCCAACTTATTCTTTATCCAAACATTGAAGCAAGCATTTTGGAGGTTATTTATTCTTCAGGATATTGGCTACTACAGGAAATAGTATTAATCAAGAGATGAGAAAAAGTAAATATTTTGTAAATATAATAGAAAGTCAGAAAGTATAAAAATAGTTTTATTTTTAAACTGAAAATAGCTAACATCATTCAACAAATAATTTGAGAAGTGAATATATTTAATAAAATGTTCATTGCTTTATCTTCTGAAAGACAAAGTGAGTGTTAAGCTTACCCAACCCTTAGAAATAGTCTGTACTCAAATTGACTCCATAGCACTGGTTCTTCCAATATTCAATTCCAGTACACATCCTGTAGACATTCTTTGAACAATAACTTTCCTCAAATGTAGTCCCAATGTCTCAGAATTCAATATATCCAATATTTTACATAAAGTCAGAAAATTGTTCAGAAACAAAGTTGGAATCAGAACCAGAAGAGTGGGAAACATAACACACCGTAGCAATATTTTGTGAAAATGATGACGATGATGATAATAATCATAGAATCTGTCATTTTTACTCTTTCAATAGCACTGTGGTGAAAAATTAAAATTTAAAAAAATTTTTTTTTTTTTATTCAAATAAAATCATTTATTATCACCATATTAAAAAGTTGGAGATAAAAAAAAAATCAGGCATTTACATAGTGCCAGGATTAGGCACTAGTCAACAAGTCGACGTCTACGTCTGAGGAATTTTCGTAAATCCCACTCACTATGGTGCAGCATCAAAGGTCCATTGTACACACACAGTACTGACATGGCATCATGATAGTCAAGGTCTGGCAGCAACTGCAATAGAGAGAGACACAGCAAAATAAACTATGATCAAAAAGAACAAGGAGAGTGTTTTTTCTGGCACAGTGAAATCAATATTGCCATTTTAAATGGCAGCCATTTTCCCTATGAAAACCCTATAAAACTGATACCATAGATCATTTTGTTCTTGTTAATTTGATAAATGTTATTGGTTACGTCATGCATAACACGTTGCCGTGTCATTTTTAAAATTTCAGTTTGTCTGGCAAAGACAAAATATTAATAAAAAAAGAAAAATTAGAGCAGCATTTAGACCTAAAAAAAAAAAGTCCAAAACTTGGTAAAAATTAAGCCAAAAAGAAAGAATAATGTTTCAGTTATTTATATGAGAAAATAGCAAAAGATGCTGAAAAGACTATTTAGAATGTATGTTTTGCATTATCTTCATTTAAGAGATATTTATGTAAATTTTTTTAATAGGATGTATGATGAATGAAGACAAATTTCTGCAGTTGGTTGAGGAAAAGAAGAAAAAAAATGCAAAAAAGCCAATCTCTCCTGATGCATCATCTGTCAGAAGGACAAACATATTGAAAGTCTCACAAGTACCGAGAATGGGAGATCCAACATTCTTTCTGCGTCCACTTTGTTAAAAGATGATCTTCTTGCGGTTTTAGATGCTGAGGAAGTAGATTCAATACAGTATCATTTAAAGGCTATATATTTTGCGATCAAAATTTCAACACAAGAAACCGATTCAATAGGTGATGAAGATAAGGTTTCCGAAGAGGATGGAACTAAATTAAAGCTTCCCGGGCACTCTAAACATAGAAAAACTGAGGAAGGTAAGAAACCGTGCATCATTTGTAACCAAGTAACATTTAAAAGTGATGGAAATCTCTACAGAATATGTGAACAGAAGAGGGAAAAACTGTTTTGTGTGAAATAAAGTTAAATTAAGATGAGGTTTACGCATAATACAATAGAACATATATACGTAGTAGATATTGTCAGTCATAAGAATTACATGGAAAGGTGCCTCATGCAATATCAAAGAAATGCTAAAGAAATTATAATTATGATGAAGCTTTTAAAACAAAAAGTCAGCTTGATCTTGATATGAAAGGGAATACAATATCTGCATGTTGTCATATTTTAAATTCAAAACTAGAAGATTATGCAATAAGTAATCGCAAAGTAAAGCAAATGTTAAATTAAGCACTTTGGAGAAGAAATATGTTTTACATATCCAAGGGACAAAACCAAATCTCAGATGTTCTTTTCTACTATGATTTGTTCTGCTGATGTTATTGAAACATTATAACCCAGTCAAAATGTGTACCTGGAGAGCCCCATGAAGCAAAAGCTATGGAAAATTCATCAACTGTTGACACTTAGTCAAAATTTGATGAGTTTTCAATAACTTTTCGATAATGGCACGATATGTAACCAAATCCCATCTCCCAGAATATTTTTCTTGTGAGAAACCAAATATTCCATCGTTTACAGCCACAAACAATGTATTAGTTCATAAGCACTATTCAATTATGACACAATCAACATCTGCATGAGAAATTTCCAAGATGTTTTCTCTCAAAATGAGCTCGAGTATGGTCCGTTATGGTGTGATGAGTGAATTTGATGCAATAAATACTTCCATTACCAGATTGGATGACATGAACAGATTCTGGTCATCGACAGAAAACAAGTAGATAACAGAAACCTACAAGGATCAGAAGCCTGTTTTCCTTGGAGGATCTCATGTATGTGCAACTCAGGGTTCCAGACTAACTTTTTTCACCACCGTCCCGAAAAACAATTTTAACTGTCCCGAATGAAATGTAAACCATCCCAAAATCAAAATGTTTCTTTACTTTCATCAATAGTTGTTTGTAGCATAATAAAAAGACCATTAAAATGTTGAGGAAATAAATAATTATATTTATTGTGCTCCATTCAAATAAATTGGTTTTAAACAAAACTGAAGAGTTATCTGTAAACTGTAGAGCTGCAACAATTAATCTCCAACATTGTCCCCTATGTCAGTAAACTGAATATCTTTGGGTTGTGGACAAAACAAGACATTTCAGGACGTCGTCTTGGGCTTTTGAAAACTGTGATCCACCATTTTTAACATTTTATAGAACATGTAGAACATATTTTATATTAATCAAAAAAATAATCAACAGATTAATCGATAATAGAAAGAATTGTTAGTTTCAGACATAATAAACTAAAAAAAAAAAATTAAGAACAAATAAATTGGAGAACCCAAATTCTGTGTCACATTCTCAGTAGTGGTTGACCAATATGGGTTTTGGCCGATGTGATGCCAATATTTAGAGAGCAGGGTGGCAAAACAAAAAAAAACATATCACCTTTATATATAAGGGTGATATGTTTTTCTAAAATAATTATTCACTTGAACACAGAAAAATATTTGAAAATAAAAAAGTTATGAAGTGTATACATTAGTTATAAACACTTCAATGTTTACCCTTTATTTTCTTGCCCATACATATTTTCTTTACTATTATTATGCTATCAGCCTGATTAATCGGTCTTTGAACTGAGGTCACCGTGCCCTGCAGCTACCACTTTACCACTGCTTTCACTGGGTCAAATCTAAGACAGACAAATATATACAGAGGGATATAATGTACCTTATATCGGTCAGTAGATACCATGCAGTAATTAGACAGACTTAAATTTCTACCAAGTGTCTTCCATCCCAGCTCCTAATCTATTCATGATGAGAGTAGGTTACATAGGTTTAGTATGAGAAGGTGTAACAATATAAACTTTACATTTCTCATCTTTATTTGGACAACACATTTGGGGTATCCATTCCCAAATTTTCAAAAACCAGACCAGAGATTCCCAACCTGGAGTCTGTGGACACTGGGAGGGGGGTCCATAAAGGTATTACCGGGAGTCTGTGAGCTCATTGAGTAGAGGCCTGGGGTTCGTGGGAAAATTCATTTAAATAAAAGGGGTCCTTGGTAATAAAACGGTTGGTAACTTTTGTACCAGACTGATAAGGAGGACTTGGGGTGACTCTTAAACATGTTGACAAATTACACAAATAAATATTTTAGCTTAAATGTATTTATTGCAAAAAAAAAAAAAAAAAAAAAAAAAAAAGAAAAAAAATGAGGATTGTATTTTCTTTTATTTAAAAGAAAAAAAACTTTAATAAAATTGAAGCAGCCAAAAAACACTTGCGTGGCCACACAAGTTCCCAATGAACCATTTTTAAAAAGTTGACATTTTCCTTATTTTTAGAGCTACAATGCTCAGTTCTTATTTAATTTTTAAGCTTGAATTCTCTGCATTATGATTCATAGAATGTTCAAGCTTCAAAATAAATTTGAAAAAACTAAGCATTGTAGCACTAAAAATAACAAAAATATATTTTTTTTCTCTTCTCCAAACATAAATGAAAAATATTTAAATCAAATCTTAAAAAAGATCTCAGATACCAAAGGTTTGAATATGAATTTTCAAACTAAATAAAAAAATAAATTAATAAACCTTATATTGTCCTTCCTGCTTGAGATACACAAATATGTGGATGATGAGGCAGTAAACTGACTTATGGAAAGAGAAAAAGTGAGGATGGGACACAAGAAAAAAAGATGGTGAATTTAACATCAATAGTCGGAGGTTGAGGAGCAAAGTCTGGAAAGTTGGAAGGCAGCCGTGTTGTTCATCTTTTGTTCCACTATCTTTCTTCCCCTCTACCTGACTGACAGAACAACTAGCAAACTATTGATGACCACAGCTTTTATATACAGTAATAAGATTTGTGAAGCCATAACAATAGTAATTTTACAATATAAATTATAAAATTGACTTTTTGAGAAAAATCACATAAGATTTTAAATAAATGCCTAGATCATCCTTGAGCCAGAAAAAAATGTTGCCCATATGTGATATACAGAGTGAAAAAGTATACATTTACATATACAGTGTAAACGTATGTAAATGTATACTTTTACAGGAGTGGGAGTAAAGACAAAGCAGTAGCACTTGATATTTATATCCCTCTCCATTGGTTCAGTTTGTATTTTGCTAAGCGACAGTTTTTAAAAAAAGAAATTCTTTTTGTTTTGAGGGAGATCTCTTTTTGTCCCAAATATATTTCCTACCTTCAACGGGTGGCTCATTTTTCAAAACAATTCTGACCCAAGGAATTCATAAAAATGGTTATTAAGAT
>VCCN01000767.1:0-17982 GCA_006491835.1 Architeuthis dux | reverse complement strand
ATATACACTAGATATCAACTGTTTGTCCTGTAATCTTTTTTTAAAATTAATTTTTGAAGTTTCTATTTTAAGATTTCACAGTCATAAGATCCTTTTTTTATAGCGCCAATGAAATTGTGTTTACTTATATACTGTTATACGGATCGTTTTGAATTACCCCTGCACAGTGATTGTGAAAGTCCCTGAAGTCCAGAAACCAATCTATAAGAAATTTCAAAAATACACTGGCTAGCCTTTTTCTGACAGCTGTTCCGTGACAGGATTCGAGTTGCCATGCTTCCGTCACCGTCATTAATTGACGAAAGACCAAACAAGGGCTTAGTTGCGAGAAAAGGATTTTTTTCTCAAGACACTGTTATACACTACAACGTCAATAGACAAGGCAAGGGGTTTTTGTTTCTTCTTTTCGCCTGGCTGTTTTTAAAAGTTGAATTGGGTTCCTTTGACTTTGGATCTTTCCCCCTCCCATTCAGAAATAGTTACTCTGCAACAAAATTATTTCTTATACATTGCAAGAAAAGAAATTGAAAAAATTCATTGCAAGAAAAAAAAAAAAAAGATTACCAAATAAAATTATTAAAAGTCGTGTTAGGTATTTAGTGTTAAATCCAACATGGCGGACAGCCAGTAATCACTCTGTGCACCCTCTCACAGGGTTCATACGGCAGCAGTGGAATCCAGAGTATTTACGGCTGCGGTGGAGACCTGGTGAGTCTACTGCCTAAAAACCGCAAATGCTGCCCCAGAAATTGCCAAATCTCCCTCCTTAGCTCCAAACCCTAATTTATCGCCACATATCCCATCTATTTTGTCATTCAAAGAACCAGAGGCTGCCAATACTCACTCTGCACCCCCTCTCACAGGGTTCATATGGTGTCCATGGAAACCCGAAAACGAAAGAACTACAATCTGGATTTGGAGGTGACAGCCAGATCTCCCAAAGCAAACCCGAGGCCAACATTTCTCAGCCTCAGCAGAGAAACCCCCAGCTATTGGGAGTCATTCCAACAACCATCTACAACCAGGAGGTCGAGATGGACAACACGAAAGAAGCCACAGTTTTATGGCTACTGCTGGCAGCCAAGTTGCCTCCAACCAACTACACCACAATGAACCCCCCCCACGTAACTGCAATCTAAGTTGCCAGGCTGCAATGGAGGAAAGGAAGCAGAGTCCAGTAGCTGAGAATAAGGACACTGACTTCATCTCAGCTAGTGCAGATGCCAGACCAGAAAACCCAAATATTTCAGACACTCATAGACGAGTTGTCCCACCCTCTGGTCCGCAGGATTCACGTTCAGTGAACTTTCAGTTGAGTGACATTGATTCCTACAGTGGTGTAGACAAAAAAGTTAGTGGTAACCTACAGCAATCTTCAAAAACAATTGAAGATCCTATGAAATCTCATTCCTCACATAACTATCAAAAGAAGTCTGAGGAATGGAGAAAGATTCAAACTGGCATTAACCCTGAGGTTAGGGGTAACCTTCAGCAATCCTCAAAAGTAGTCTCATTTCTCATAAATCTCAAAAGAAATCTGAGGCGTGGAGTATGACTTCTCAAACTATTCTTAAACCTGAAGTAGAGGATACTTATGCTAAATTGTTAAAACTTACAGCAAATAAGGAAAAATCGCTCAGCTTGCAAAAGCAGAAAGAAGCTACAAGAAGGTGGTTACAATTAAAAACCTGGTGGTTCTTGAAACAGCTGCAAATGAACCTGAGGATAATTCCAATAATGCTCTATGAAATCCTGACAATCCCTGAATTAGTTGTAAATCCTTCTGAGGGTAGGTGAAACCTTAAAAAGCGTGGTAAATTTGTCCTACAGACAATATGGTTCTACCAAGTTAGTTCTATCATGAAACTGGGGTTGTTTGTTGGCCAAGATTTATCAGAACAGGAAACTGAGGATAAGTTCCGGAGCTTGTCATCAGCTTTCAAAGCTGATTTGACGCCAAACCAATGGCTACCAATCCAGAAGGACCCAAGGGACTTGGATGAAGAAAACATTCTAAAAGAACCTAATAGTCGGAGTTCTACAGAAAATGGGAAAGTGGAAGATGGGGAAAATAACCAACAGCACAAACCTTATGTAGCATCTAAGACCACAGGAAAGATACAACAAAGACCAGTGCTTATATCTGGACAATGCAAGCCATGTCATGTCATTGAAGCATGGGAAATATCAGTAGTTGAAAAACAGCTCCAGCATTTCCATGCAAAAGTGGATGAGCACTCTAAAGAACAGGATCAAACTGTCCACCTAATTTGTTTTTAGGAACAGGATCTTTCATTCCAAGTAAGGGGACAAATGTCAGTGAAATTCTACTGCAAACTGAACCTAGCAGTTGTATTTTGCTCAATAGTGAAAAAAGTACTGCTGGTCAGTCGTATCATCATTATGGTGATGAAGAAGCTGCTAAGATGTTAAGCAGCCTGGAAGACATCTTTGCCACCCACATGATGCATGCTGACCATCATATGGAACTGTTTGGAAAATTGCGGGATCAAGCAAAGGTAGTGGAAAAGATTGGAGGAAAATCTGGCCCCATTCTGCAGCTCTCGCCAATTAGGATTACCCGATGGCTTCATTGTTATGCTAAGAATATTGAGGAAATTTGGCACTTAAATCAGCTTGTTCCAATTTATAAAACATTACCACAGCAAATAGAGAAAAATGCAAATCTCTATCCCAACATTCTACAGAAACCTAACTTACTTGAATTGGTTCCAGTAGAAGTTGACCATTGTAAAGACACTTTTTGTGTGTCAGTCGCTCACTCATCAAACTGGAAAATAGTCTACCCTGGAGATACTAAGCCTAGTGAACAACGGGTCAATGTTAGTAAAATTTGTAATCATTTAATCCATGAAGCTACAATGGAGGATGATCTTCAAGAAACCAATAAAGCACTTACAGAAAATAAAATCTTGACTCTTGAGAATGAAGATTCTGAAGATGTTAAGGTGAAAACAACTACAAAAAAAGCAGGAAATAAGTCAAAAGCAGTTCCAAACACAAAGACATGGACATTTTTTAGGCTAGTGTTTACTGTCTAGTAAATAGTGTGACTATTCGTATAGCCATGGTGATTGGTCCAGACTCAAGATATGACAATGATTGGAAAGTCTTTATGTCCGAGTTTAATAAAATCTATAAAAAAAGAGTTGTTTGGGCATATGACTTGAGAAAGTCATAATTTCCTTGTAGACCAACACCATAAAAAGGCCATGAATGAATACAACAATCTGACGCACAGAGTTAGTAAAACTCTTGAATAGCTACAAAGGCAAGCCTACAAAGAGAACTAATCATAAAGTGTCTATTTCCAAAGACAGTCCCGAACCTATGGACTGGAGAGAGGATGGTCATGCCACTGATGTTAAGAACCGAAGTGCTTGTGGTTCTTGTTGGGCCTTCTCTTCTACCAGTGATACCCTATTTGCAGCCATTAATGCTGGTACATTCAGGGTTTTGTTTCTGTCATATTGAATGATGTGGACTATAGCTCTGAATGTATGGATCATATTCGATTGCCAGAGTCCCGGTCATGACTATAAACTGCGACCCCCTCACTACACAAAACGATTGTGTAGAGTCCTGAACAGGACTTTAAACTGAACCCCATTAAATACGGAAAAGCTGTATGGGTCCTGGGCAGGACCCTGTAAACTGCATCCTATTCTGTTACAAATAAAGCTGCTTAATGATCATATTATACGGTCCTAAGCAAACCTTTAAACAGTTCACCCATCATTGATTCATAAAGTTCCTTTTATGGGTAGTGTGCTGTGCAGGACTATAAACGGCAACCCCTCTGCACAGATCAACTGTGTAGAGTTCTGAGCAAAGACCTTAACACTGCTCAAAGATCATCTGTGCTAATCAATGATCATTGTTACCTGGTCCTTAAAACTGTTCACTGATCTTTGTGAATGGCTTCAAAGAGGTGCCGCACATTTATCATCGTCCTGGACAAGACCTAAAAACTGCTTTTTGATCATTGTATTTGGTCCTAAGCAGGACCCATAAACTGCTCAGTAATCATTTATATATTTGGTCCAAAGCAGGACCCATTAAACTACTCAGTAAGCATTTATGGATTTGGTCCTAAGCAGAATCTGTGCCACAAGCATGACCCATTAAACTGCTCATGATCATCTGTGTATGATCCCGATTTGGTCATAGATCAGCTGACCTATCTTAAGCTGACCGTAAACTGCTCATTAATCTTCTGTATATGGTCCTTAGCAAGACCCATTAAACTGCGTATTGATTATCTGTTACATGATCCAAGCAGAAAGCTAAAGCTACTTAATAATCATCATTGCCTGGTCCTAAGCAGGATTTTAAAACTGCTCACTAATCGTTGGAGCTTAGCTTCCAAGAGGCGCCAGTTTACATAATCCTAAGCAGGACTTTAAACGGCTCACTAATCATCTCAGCAGAGGCCAAAGTGGACTTTAATTCTGATGGTCCTGGTGACAGCTTCTTAATCTGTAAGGTTCCTTGACTAGAGTCAGTGGTTCGTTCCCTTGCCTCACAAAAATTGCTGAAGGAAGTTAGGCCAATTTTTTTTCTTTTCTTTCTTTTTTTTGTTTATGGGAATGTGTGAGAAAAGGTAGTCTCATTACTTACCAATGGTCAGGAAAAAAAGGGAGGTAAAATCTCTGGCCTTCACACGGCTGTCAGAAAAAGGGTAGCTGGTGTATTTTTGAAATTTCTTATAGATTGTGAAAGTCCTGGAAGTAACTGGAGGTCCAGAAACCAATCACTGCACATGAATGGGGGGGTAATTCAAAACGATCTGTATAACATATTTGTGGAAACTATATACCTGAATTATAGATATATTATGGAGGAAATATTGCGAACATCTTACACCTAAAATCATAAAGGTAAAACACCAGATGATTTTCCACTTTCATGCAATTGTGTCAAATGTGTAAAACCAACTGTCTGTCCTTGTAGAGTCAGAAAAATTCCCTGTTGTGAGTTTTGCAAACATAATGCCAGTGTGGAATGCAAGAACCCTTCTAATTAAATTCTAATGTAGACATTTGTACTGCTGTCAGCTACAATCAACAAACTTGAACCTAATTTTGTGTGGATATTAATCGAACATAACTCTTTCAGCATTTGTAATTTACGTGAAAAGAAACTTTATCAATCATATTGCAGCCTGACAATACCTGTCTGTTATGTTCTTATACCACAGTTTATCTGTTCATATCTATGCTGAACTGAATAATAATAAAAGCACTAAAATTCTACAGTATTTTTACAGAGTTTTATGATAGTCCTGGCTCTAGCTCACATCTCCTGTCCAAAATTCTGTTACTCATTCTGTCATGTTTTTCGACTTCTACATATAGAGATTAAAGAATATCGAGGTGTTAGTGCTGAAAAATGGAGACCTTTCTCTGTATGGCAGGATCAATTACCCTGAGTGCGAACACGGACATCAAGAAGATAGAAAATCGCAATACTTTTGGAATAAACAACACACAGAGACAAATAAACACAATATTGATCCGAGGAATTAAAAAAAATGATTATTAAGATTCAAACACATCTTGGCTCTATTTAAGGACAAAAACAGCAAAAAAAGTGAAAAGATGTGGAGAAGTCCGATTATATGTTTTTTATATATAAACTAGATATTGACTGTTTGTCTTTATTTCAGCCTGTTAACAGGTGGAATCATAAAATAGACACTTCGAGGATTGAGAAAAAACAGATTACAGTCAATATGTAGTTTATATATAAAAAGCATAAATTGGATTTCTCCACATCTTTTTGCTGTTTTTGTCCTGAGACAAGATGTGTTTGAATCTTAACCAAAGTATGAAACAGAAATTTTAAAAATTTGATTGCTAAATAGGTAAGTAAATAAAACTTAAAAAAAAACATGGATAAGCTTAACTTAGTCTGGCAATAGGCCACAGTAAAGGGAGCATCCAGTGAGGCTTGAACTCTCTACAATAGTAAACTGGTCACACTATAGTAGGTGGTTGATTTATTTATGACACCTACCATATTTAAACAGCATATCATTTTTTAAGCTAAAATTCATCAAGAAAATATAAGCAAAATACTTGAAATATTTTAATGGAAGAAACAAAAATATAAAATTTAAATCAAAGAATTGTAGGTAGGAACATTCAATTTTTAGGTAAAGTTTATTCATTATTATTGTAATTTTAAAATTCTGAAAATTCTATTGCCATGCATGCTTGCCTCAAGTGTTAAAAATGTACCCTTTGTGTGTAACATGCAAGTATTTTTAGGTGCTAAATTTGATTTAAAATGTGCATATAATGTATTGACTTACCTTGGGTGTTAATAGAAAATATTGTGATGTCCTTTTCTTACAAACAGCATCTACTACAATCTTAAACACTCTCCTCTCATTTATGGGGTCCATTCCCTAAAACACATAAATCCCAAGAACTATGATAATCATCTATGCTATTTTTAAAAAAAAAACTCTCTGCATATGTGTGTGTTATACTAAAGTGTTCATGGAAAGTGAAAAGACCAAGCAACAAATAGAAAGAAAGGAAATTAAAAGTTTTTATTTTTATTATCAGCAGCAGCAGGTTGTTTGCAGTTGAAAGAAGCATATTCTGCTTGCAAATACTAATTAGCATAAAAACATTGGGCCACAGTTTTCCTAATTACTATTTTCAGGTTTTGTAAATTTTTTCAATTTTACAAATATACTTTTTTCATTCTGAAATTGTTTCTGCATTCATCCTAATATCACATCAACAGCGGTGCCAATCATAATCCCTAAACACACTAGCCTGAATGCCATATAAACAAATGTTGAAATCTCGAATGACCAGAGTGCCGAATGGTTCAATATCCCGAAAAACAAAGTTAGACAACTTGAAATACTGAATGGTTCTTTGTTTATGCCAAATTGAAGAAAAAAAACCCCCAAAAACACACACACACCAGTCCGATGAGAGTTGTAGATTTAGTATTTACAATAATGAATTTATCATATAAAAACAACATTTCAGTGAATTCACGTGAATATTTTTAAAGATTATCAAAGAATTGAATAGATTTTTAAAAATATTTTTAAAACCCTTTTCACTGAAATGTTTTTATATAATAAATTTATTATCATAAATATAAAATCATCTCAGGTATTTGGATTAACATAAATATTTAAAAAAAAAAGGACTGCCTATGGCATTCAGGCTAGTGTGTTTAGGAATTATAACCTATACTAGTTTCAAAATATTTAAACACAGCATTATAGTAAGCACTTGACAGGCCCTATCAGGAAATCAAATGGATAGCATCAGGAATGGAAAACTAAAAGATTATTTAACTTGAGATAACTTGAAAAGAAATCAGAGTCAAAAGCAACCAACCTGATTAATTTCATCCACACATCGAAAAGGTGCTGTAGCCAAGTCCTGAATGGCCATAAGGTAAAGGACAGTAGAGATGCTACGTTCCCCTCCGCTTTGAATATTCTGAGACAACTCCTGCATCTGTTCACTATCACGGAACTTTACTTTAATACTCACACCATATTTCTCAAAATCTTCCTGAAAAGAAATGATGTGCACCTATTAGTACCACTGATAAACATTTTCCCGCCAACAGTACCATTACTAATATTAATACTGCTATCACTGTTATTACCACAGCTACAAAAAATGAAAATTAAATTAAATTAAAACTGTTGCTAAAACATCTCCTAAGATCATTCATTTTAATGAAGTATATAAGCATGATATAGTATTCCTAGTGATATGAAAAATAATTTACATCATTAAGAAATGAAGTGGAGGGAATATATGATTATAAAATGAACAATTTTGCAGAAAATGTTTTCCTTGCGCTGCAAAGTAAAAAAAAAAATTAATTCACATTTTCAGAATATTTGCTTGGTGTTATTTTTAAAAGACGATCAGCATATATGATCACTAAATAAGTGCTATCTGCAAGAAAAATGTCACATATTTCAGACCAAGATTTGCTTATAGTGGGGCAGCATATCTCAACATCATAACAATTGTTTATTTTATGATAAAAGCACCAAATTTGGCAGATGTGTTGATGCAATATTGGGAACAAAACTGGATATTGGGCCATAACAAAACTCACTCCTAATGGCCATGGCAGCCATTTTTTAAAATGGCCACCAGCGGTTGGTGAAACTTTCCTATCCCATTGGAACCACACACAATAACAGACACAATCTCAATCCTAGTAACCCTGAAAGCCAAATAAAGTACTCACAATTCTATTTGACTTTTACAATGATCTTTTGATTATAATTTTATTATATAGTGACATAAATCAGTAAAAACAGTTCTTGTAGCATTATTTTGTCAGATGGATACTAGAGCAAATATTCTTTTTTTACAGTGTGTCGCTGGCCACAAGCCATCTAGAACAGGGTTTGACTGTATCTCTGTCTATCCCCACAAAAGTAGACCAATCACAGCTCATGTCATGCTCTAAATGCGGGGAATTGATGAGGAAAAAGTACTATGAGAAATCGCTTTTGCTGAAATTGTCATGTACATTGAGGAAGCACGTCTTGATGAAAACACTGCCCCAGTTTACAACCTGGCTCATCTGTACATTTTGAGGATGGAGCAGCTTGACATTAAGCTTGATGCTAGAAAGAACACTAAAAGATTGAAGGAAGGACTCTTGGCTCAGATTCGAGACCTGCAAGCTCAGACCCAGGGGCAGGATTTCCTTCTCTGAAGACATTCCATGTCCAATTCACATGCCTTGGTCAGTGATTCTGTGCACCTGGCCCATGCTGTGCAAATTGTGCATTGCTACATGTTTGATGAGCAGAAACCCTTCACTGGGTTCCAAGAAGGCTGCCAAAGAGACTGTGCTGAACCTACTGCTGGCACTGGTAAACATGGTCCTTGAAGGTCTAATATTCAGTGACATCAGCAGCCTAAACCATCTGCTCAAGTTTAACAAAGTCAAGCACAGGCGACTTGAAGGGCCAACAACATATGTCAACGTCCAACACAGCACTGCTCAGGAAACACCTGTACTGATGTATATAGGCCTGATGGTCCATGCCCAAACCAGGAAGAGGGAACTTGTGAACCAGCTTTCACTGTGTCAGTATCCTAAGTTGCGGTTGATAATATTGACCATAACTCTAGCTAAACTACCTCAAAGCACTCTTTCAGCATACTGCTTTTGCAGGTGAAGAAGTTGACCACAGCATTGTGATTGTTGAAGGTTCTGCAGGCCAAAAGACAGTGGGCCATTTGCCAAGCTACTATACAGAAGTTCCACTGGTTGTAATTGGACCACAAAGGCACCTGTACAACCTAGCACCATGGCATCAAGCATTCACAAAGGAATGTCTTGTAGATAAAACAAAGCCCATTGATGACACAATCTACCGCAACCGGTGGAGATGATTTGTTGGGTCAAAAACAAATAGAGCAAATAAGGTGAAGCAGCAGCTGATATTAATGAAAAGTGATGTCAAGCTGTTCTCACGACTCTACATTAGCTGTCAAACGAGAGATGGAAACCTGGAAGACTTCAGGAGAACCAAGTATGCCACCAGCACTCTCTGATGGAGGAAGATTATGACTTGGGACCAACAGTGACTTTTTAACATGCCTGTCTCTAGTTCAGACTGAAGTCCCTGAGGCTACCTTTGTAGTTTTTGCAGCATGTCATGTGTAGATCTTGTTTGGGTAACTTACAAGGATGACACCCTGAAAGGCCAAGCGTGGATAGGGTGTAAGGAGATGTGTGGTTGGGAAGGCCGCCATACCAGGAAACTGGCAGAAGACAGAACCAATCAGTTTCCTGTCCAATGTCCTCCTTCAGGCGTTCAGTGAGGAAGACAAGGAAGTTGTCCTCACTGATGGGAAGGGGGTGCTCAGCACACAACTATTGCATGATCTCCACTCCCAGGCCCCATGCAGCCATGAAGAAGCTGATAGTCGTATGCTACTGTATGCACAGCATGGCCACCACCAAATACTCATTTGCACTGTTGACACTGATGTTGTGGTCTTGGCAGTGTATGCCATAAGTCAACTACCAGCTGGATATGAACTGTGGCTAGCATTCGGAACTGGCAAGAGCTTTCGCTACCAAATAGCTGTTGCCTTGGACCAAAGATGTTGCTGCAACACTGTATATAGCTTAGCTGGACATGGAAAGGCAGCAGCATGGTCAACTTGGAAGTCACTGCCAGAACTGACAGATGCACTACTGATGCTGGTAAATGGACCAAAGAAGATCCCAGATGATGCAATGGACATTATTGATATTGTGAGGTTTGTCATACTTCTTTTTGACAGAACCAGCACCTGCACCAAGGTGGACCATGCAAGAAGGAAGCTTTTTCCACGGAAAAACTCATTGCTCTGGTGGAGCACGTTAAGAGAGCAGTCTACCAGAGTGGTCACATATGGAAGAAGACACTGGCACCAGAACAATTAATATGAAGAAAGAATGAAAAAGACAACAAAAAATAAGAACTATTACATTGCACTTTGATTAATCCTGATAATCATAATATATGAATACCTATTAATTTCTGTAATCTACATAAGGAAAAGGTAAAATCTGCTGGCCAGTCAGCATCATAAGAAAAGTGCTAGAAATGTGAATGTTTTAACTGGGTTCTGAAAAATTTTTTTTATTAGAACATGTTAATATTTTAAATAGAACCTTGAATAATACAGTAAATTTGTTATGTAACATAAGAGAAAATAATTATTTAGTTATTTTATAGAAGTTTTCCCACTTTACTTTTCATTCTTCAAGTATACAATAAATAACTTTACCAAAGCAATGTCAGGTTACTAAAGAAAAGTGAACAAATAGAAAATAGGTGTTCAAACAGGCTATGATTATTAAAGGAAGAATATGTGTTATACTAACCGCATTGTCAGGTAATTTGAGATCCACTTCTCCTGCACAGTCCATACTATGAAAATATTCACTGAAACTTCGGCTGATTTTGGCTATAAGTTTAGTTAGAGGTTCCAACCACTGTTTTTTAGCAATTTCAATTTGCTGCTGATGGTTTTCTACATTCACTTTCTTAGACTTCATTTCTTCTTCCAGTTTCTGTATTGTCTTTTGTCTCTGATAATATTCCTGTACAACCTACAACAGACAATATATGTCTCATAAAAATCTCTAATACACAGCACTAAGATTTTGCTGTCACCACACCCTAACACAGTACTAGTTTGTAACAGTTTCTAGTAACAAACAATAGTTGTTGTAATTACCTGCACACCAATTTAAAATATCATTGCAGCACCTGTGGCAAAAATATTCTGTTTTTAGTCTGAGATTTGATATCCCACAATGCCATGCACTGATCAAAGAACTATACAAAGCTCACAACAAAAAACAGCTTCTCCAGAGTAAAATTCATAGTGACAGGAATCAGAATCAACTTAACAGTGAAAATGCCACAAAGAAATTTAATAAAATCAGCAATAAACACAATGACAATATCACAGACTAGATTATAAGCAGAACAAGACCTATAAGATTTGCACTTGACAAAATTAATCTGGAGATGGCCAGAAAATGAACCATCCAAAATTATTATGAAAAAGAAAATGAAGATGAGAATAGTGAGAAAAAATACTGAATATTAAAAATTAGTTGAAATATTTTCAAATCTTCATTTACCTTTTCTTCAGTGTGGAAGCGACAATCTGCTCGGGCTTGCAGAGCATGAGTAACATCATCAATTTCCTGAATTGTTGTGGGATACTTTTCAAACTCCTGAGGAAATTTATAATGAATTCAAAGTCATGAATGGTTTTTACTCATTCAAAAAGCTATGTATGCTGCAAATGAAAGCTTTTTCCTGATCTCTTTCCAATTTTCAATCTTTGCACTTCACAAAAATCAAACTGACCTTCCCATTTTTTAAAAGTTTGCAATATTTTATTCACACTGAATTTGATCTTGATCTGTGTTGCAACTTATATATTTTAGCATTATCTGTAGGAATACAGATAATGCTAAAATATATAAGTTGCATCAGTCAACAGTTTCTTGAAGATGTAATGCTACCAATTTAAATATTTTACTGTACAAACCTTCACAATCTAACGACAAAGAGCTTCGTTTCTCTATTATTTTAATTTGAGCACAATAGAATAAGTACAGAGTAGAAACTCTCACAGACTATTTTTATGCTCTTTTAAAACATATTGCAATAATTAAATATCTTCTTTGAAAGTTTAATTTTGGTTATAATAGCAAGAAAATAGCATGAAGTTAGTTATAAAAAAAAGACTTCCCAATTTGTATCTTGTGGTTCCAAAAAGGCCCAAAACGCGAAGCTAAGTATTCAGCATTTTACGAGAAAACTTCAAGTCCATAGTCCAAATTCTATGGATCGTAGAATTAATGTTAGTGCACTGGCCCCCAGACTAAAAATATATATTGTTTTTGCATTTCTTATTTTCCGATTCAGAGCCAATTTAAAATTAACAGGTAGCAAAACGGATTTAATTTCTGTTTGGAATTATCTTTATAGAAATGTATATATTGTTGGAATCCAAAGGATATTTTATTGAAAGTTTGTAAAATTGAAAACAAATATTTCTATAAAATTTACTTACAAAATACCCTTCTCATAAGAAAATTCATTCAAAATTGAATACACCCTGAAAATGTTATTGAAATCGGCCCATTAGTATATTTTTGGTGAAATTGTAAAATGTGTGTGGGCTCCCAATGCAAATTCTATCAGTTCACCAGTTCGTGAATGTAAACAAGTTTTCAAACCTGGTTATCTCCTGTTTTATATTGTCTACAGAAATAATCTTTAGTTGATAATTTTCTACAATCTTTCTTTTATTAATAACTAAAATAGATTTCAAGTTACAGACGTTTTAACACGTCGCTTTTTGCCAAAAGTCTGTGAGAGTTGCTAGTACAGAATCATGAGCACAAATAATCATATTTATACAATATTACAATAGTTCACTATAATTGATAAAATCTGACAAGCTACTAAATAATGTACATAGGTGAAGCAGGATTCAGATGTAGACACAATCAAGAGCATATGCAAAAACATGAGGCAACAAAATAATACTTACTTTTCTATAATATTCTGACAATTCTTCATTTTTTGGTGTGTTTGTGGCCTTTTGAGCAACATCTAAGAGCTTTTTGGCTAAATCTTTTACTGTTTTTATATTTTCTTTACATTCCTCAAGTTTATGCTATGTAATACGACAAAATAAAAATGAAAATTAATGAAGAAAAATGAAAACAAAGAATGTGTGCAGAAAGAATGAAATTTATATTGAGACATAGAAAATGGTTTTAAACTATTCACTTTACTTTTTATATCTTGAAAAATTATAGAATTTTACATTTTCAGATATGAAACTTACGATCTTGAATGAATAAAAATTAAAACAAATTCACTGGTAAATCTATAATCTTCAGATGATAGTATGGAACAGACTCAACTCAAAATTAACAATGACTGTACAATTTGATCAAACTTTAAACAACATCCAAATCCTATTTTGTGTGTGTATAATTGTCACTAGTCTGATTTAATAAAAATAATTTTTGTGATATTCAAAAATATGGCAAAAAAATATTCATTTTACATATTTCTTCTCTAATCATAAAAATGTTTATTTTAACTTGGCAACAAATCTATCTTTGAATACTAGCCAATTATGATTTAATTTTCTCAATTATGTAATAAAACATTGAAAATTTTAATAATGGATATAAAATAAGATAGCCAATGATGGAACTGATCTAATTGTAAGTTCTATTATATTGCAACTTTATATACTACTATACATAAACAAATAACACCAGAAAAACAAATCCTGACAATTTTATGTAAGTGCTATCAAGTTTAACAAGAAATCTTCAATTTCAACAGTTTTTATTAATAAAGATAATACAGGCAAATATAAGCAAGAGATGCAAAGACTAAATGCATTTTTGATAAACTTACCTCCATTTTCTGTAAAGCATGCATTGTTTCTCGATAGGTTTCCTCTATTGTTGCTTTACTTTGTGTGGCCATTGTGTAATTAAGGCTTAATTTAACTTTTTTCTTACCCAGTTGAAGGCATTTCTTAAAAGAAAACCAGTTTTTGTATTAAAACAAATTGTAAATAAAGGCAGAAGAAAAACAGTTGTAATTCATTGATTTTACAGTTTGTTTTAATAATAGAATAAAAAAAAATCAAGTCATGGCTACGCACGAGCTACGTAAAAACAAAACGCACAGAAGTTGCATAGTAGTGTGTTTAACAGTCTCTAAGAAAAGTAGATGTGGCCAAACAAGTAGTTTTGTTAGATAAATGTAAAATGTAAAATGCTAAATTCAGCATTTAGAATGTCGGGTCAGAGTGCAAAGGTCTTGAAATGTAGTTAAGAAATTAAATATTACATTATTTTCCAGAGAGGTAAGCCAGCAAAGTAAAGATATTTTCTGGCTGGTAAAGAACACATGGGACATTTATTTGGCAAATGCCACTAACATAAAATTTACATCATTACATATCAAGTTCAAAGATGCACAAAGCAAATTAGCATTAAGATAAAGAAATAATGGATGTATAGACCAACATGAATTCATACCCTCTAGAATACAGAAAAATAATAGGCAGCTCTCAAACAGAAGGAAATATTTTTTATTTTATTGAAAGAAATACTTCATTTTATTTTATTCATTTGCAAATGCAAGCCGAAAGATATTCATAGTTTGCCAAATCAAGATAATTTACATTATGTATACTTCTACACTTCAATAATTATATATTTTATAATGTACTGTTAGTGTTAAGATTTGGTTTAGTGAACCAAAGTAAAATATTATAAAAAAATATTTTTCATATGTAGTTTGAACTTTTGTGACTGAATCTTCCAGAAATTTCCCGTTTTTGAGAAAAAGTAACATTTAAAGGGGAAGCGAGTGAATTGGCTCTTAAGTGGGTGATTGTTTACAATGTATGTATAAATGTAAAATAGGACCCGTACTTTTGTGTCTGCCTTTATGACACCCAATGTTCAATTTACAATGTAAATATCTGCTAAACTGGACTCTTAGTTTGTGTCTGCCTACACAAATGTAACAGAAGGAGGCAATTCGAGTTATGCCACCTTAATTGTTTTGGTTAGCATGTTAAGAAATTTTTTTAAAAAACAAAGACAATAGCAGTCAGGAGACAGAACATGGCAATCAGGGTAGCTAGCCTCTCCCACAGAAAAATGGAAAAGACCATTTTGGACACTATTCAGTGGAAAATTGGTGTTTTTTCCACATATGAAGACTTTTTTTAAACCCCCCCCCCCCACACACACACAAGGAGGGTTGCATGGAGCGAAACAAGTGACAGTATGAAGGTGACAGGTCTGGAGAATATGCCAGATGTGGAAGAACTTCCCATCCCAACTCCATGATCATTTTCTGCAACGCATTTGCAAGATGAGGACAGACTTTGTCATGCAGTAAAATCACAAGTTGACTTCTTGTCTAGAAAATGTCTTTTCAGTTTCAATGCGTAATTCAAACAAGCAAGTCGCTCACTGTAACATTACCTAGCAGTAGTTTGTTCAGGTTCCAGCAATTTGCAATCAAATGTAAAAGCTGGACAGAGAATCGAAGGAGTACTTACAGAGAGTGGTGAAGCTATATCTGGAAAAATCATAAGCCGAGCCGGTGAATCATATAAAGATTGTTATAACTTTCAGAGAGATACAGATAATAGTATTGGCTGTGTTGACTTGAACAAAGATTTTAGTGAGTGGGAGATAGTGGCTGATGATGTTGAAAGGCTTGTTCTTTTTCACTCTAACAAACTAATAGTCGCCAAAGAAAATGAAATAAAAAAACTGGCATGATAATGGAGTTTATGAAGAGGTAAACAATGTTGATCATGATGCTATAACTGTTCGTTGGGTCATAACTGAAAAGATCAAAAATGGAAGGCCTGTTATAAAAGCGCGACTTGTTCGTGGATTTGAAGAATATATTGAGAATCTTCGGAAAGATTCCCCCACGTGCTCTAAGGAAGATTGCTTCTTCCAGTTGCATCCTCTAAACAATGGGATTATCATGGCATAATGAAGACACAGTTGATGGCATTTGAGGAAAAACTAATAAATAAGCTGAGTGAAATGTTTCTTGTTGGTAGCTCTGCTTCAAAGGCCCGTAAATATATTGGACTAAGTATTGTTTCTGGCAGTGATGGATGCATCACTGTGGATCAGTTCCAATACGCATTCTCATTGAGACCAATCACAATCAGCCACTAGCATTCCTACGTAAAATATGGGGAACTATCAGAAGCAGAGAGTATTGAATACTGAGCACTGTTAGGACAGATTAACTGGATTGCGATTCACATCAGATCAGATATTGCATTTGACATCTGTGAGTTGAAATTCTTCTAACAACTGACAATGTTAAATTATATTTTCCTAAAATACAGCGACTCGCAGATTGCCATATAGAATGCTTCTCAGATGCCTCATTTGCTAACCTGCCTGGTAGTGGGTCACAAGGGGAATTCATAATCTTTCTGAAAGATTCTAGTGGTGCAAGTTGTACAATATATTGGCAGACCAGTAAAATTAGGCAAGTAGTAAAGTCAACTTTGTCTGCTGAGATCCTGGCATTGCTTGAATGTGCAGAAGCTATGGTATACATACAGGGCATCTTTGTCCCAACTTTCTGGATGTGGTAATTTACAAATAAACTGTTATATGGACAAAAATGTAAAAGACAAAAGACTTAGAATGTATCTACTGAGCGGCTGTGCTCTGCGATCAGTAGAGATGAATTGAATTTTACTAAATAATCATGTTGCATATATATACTTATTGTTATGGGATCATTTTTATTTCTTTTTTAAAAATTTACAATTGTCTACGTAAAATGTATGTAATAACAAACTTCAAACATACATTAATTGTTAATGTACAGTGTTGATTTGCATATCAATTGTGGTGCAGGGATGTTGGCCAATCGTGAGTTACTCTCCTTGGGTTTAGGAAACACTATTTTGCAGTACAGTACGTGTTTGTGGTGAGAACGAAGTATAGAGATCTACAACACCTGCTTTTGTTTGTTTTCCCCATTTAATACTGTTATATGTTCCAAAAATCTTTGTAGGAAAATGTTTTAAATATACCCACCTCTTTATGCATCTAATTTTTTTGTGTCATAAAATATTATTTGTAGAATTGATATTAAATATTCAGGCTATTCTTACAAAAATGAAAACAGATTCTTCTATCATTTTAATAGAAGAAAAACCATGAAAAGGTTGGAAGAAAAAAAAATACATACCTCTGTATTTAGGACAAGTTTCTTCAAAGTTGTAATTTTTCTTTTACTTATCTCATTCACTACAGCTTTGGTTTTTCTTTCTTCCTCCACTAAATCAATGGCTTCTGACTCTGCATGGAAGATTCTAAAAAAAATATATATAAATAAGTCATTTGTTTGTAATATTTTATCAAGGCAATCTACACAAAATTATTGAAAAAAAAACAATGAAGAGAGGCCAAGAGAAAATTTTACCTGTTCTTTTTAGTTTGAATTTCAGATAACAACCGCCTCTTTGTGTCTTTTTGTTGCATTAATTCTCTCTGTAGAAGCAAAAATAGAAAAACTTACTACTTAGAAAACTGAACTATCTGATAATACTTATTTATAATTAGCACTCTTAGTTAGGAAGTGGAAAATTGAGATTAAAAACAAATGGTGTAAATAAAAACACAAAATGGGATAAAAGTAACATTTTAAAATTAAGAAATTTGACTAGCAGAAAAGGAAAGAAATATAACACCCCCAAAAATGCCTTGTCTGTTCAAAATTGATAGCAATTGGTTTCCAAAGCAATCAGAATAAGATGTTGACCAAATAAAATAGATGTATTAACATATACATATATATATACATACATATACATACATACATAT
>VCCN01000756.1:5827861-5842730 GCA_006491835.1 Architeuthis dux | reverse complement strand
TACACAATCTAGCAAGGTAAATGACTTACCAGTTTCTGTACAGCAGTTCCATGGTTTTGGTAAAATATCTGACACCACAGATGGATAAGCTGACTCTTGTCCATGACTGGAATCTGAAAATATACAACAATCAATCATGTTAAATTGTATACCTAGATTTATCAAAGCAGAGAGGGGGGCAGCCATGGCCAAAAGGAGAAGTAGAAAAATCTTGTAAGGCAGACCATATAGGTGTCCCTCGGTTTATTGACCAACAGCATTTCAGACTGCGACTGATCGTACTGACCACTTTCACATATACAACCCACAATGCCTGCCAACAATCAGTCAGATGTTCAGTTACCAGCAGTAAGTAGTCGCAAGCCGTGATAATAATGCTACATTTTAAAAATGCTATGGGGCATGGGTCCATAATTTGGCTAAGATCTAAAACAAATTAAGCGTTCCAGAAAAGATGAGAAGAGGATAGTAGTAGAGGTTTTATAGAAGCCATATATGGACCCTTGCAAAGATCTAAAACAAATTGACTTGAAAAAGATTAAGAAAAATGGTGTTGAAAGTTGGATTTTTAAGCCCTAAAACAAGACTTTCGTTTATCAACCATTTCATCTAGCGGCTTGGTCATCGGAATAGAACCCGGGGAAAACCTGTATCTGGAGAGAGGGCACATTACCCTCTCTGGGATGAGTTCCAGATAATTGACAGGGAGCACCGCTGGAGAGTGAGAAAGTTTAAAGAGGCCGCATTATACCAGTTTGTTGGCCAGGCTAGTATAGATTTCAGGACTGTGTGGTTTTCTTCCCTTAGCAAAGATGTTAAGGAACTTCCTCACGTATAATTTGGTATGGACTGATCCTGTTGATATATTAATGACCACATTGTTTATTTTTTTTCTTTCCCCTTTCCTTACATACTCAACAAAGGCTGAAGACTGGATCAGCCAAAATGTGTTTACAATATCATGAACACTAAGAAGGAGTTGAAATGTCAAAACCAAATTTGGAAGGAAAAGCATCCATTTCTTAGCTGTATTCAACTAATGACTCATTAATACAAAATAAGAATAATGCCGATTATTACAGATGTTCCTCGTCATAACATGGTTGTTGGGGTCCAAGAAAGCCAACAGCCTTACAACTGAGCCATGATAAAATGTAACTAGATTAATATTTTGGGGTCCACCATCCACCCACACTATAATGAACCATGTTATAACAGAGGAGGAATGTATTAACTTTTGACTACCATTTACCTTCATTAGTTGTTTTTAGTTGTTTTTATCACAACTTAACTCCATCTGTTACGGCAGTTAGTAAATAGGGCAGATAAGAATAAGATGGGAATAAATAGTAGTCAAAAATTAATAATACTGATTTACAATATTTCATCTAATTATATAAATAAAAATAACAGGTCTGCTTAGTCACTCAATAGAAACCGTCATGTTACCAATATCTTTTGGTAGCATGCCATGTTGGGGGTGATCAATTTTAAAAAAGGGGTGACAAATGAATAAGTTACTTCTCTTACCATTTTTCAAATTTTCAACAAAAAAAAAAGTGGGCATAAACTTGGAATCAATTTAGCATAAACTTACATTGGTAAGGCCCCCCCCCCAAATAGGTTTTAGTGGGTGGGGAGTCAATTTACAATGTAAGTTTATGCTAAATTGATTCCAAGTTTATGCCCACTTTTTTTTTTTGTTGAAAATTTGAAAGAGAAGTAACTTAAAAAAAAACGTTTTTTCTTGACCTAAGTAGTAAATATTGAAAATTTTCATCCCACTAGCCCCATTGGTGTGGCCTGTATGCGTGATACATACATAGCCAGCCTGCAATGCAGACCAACTTGAAAACTGAAGAAACCTCTTTTGACAGTTTTGGTTGACGGTTTCTAATTACTGATACTACCAGTTTAGAAACCAAAAACAAACACGGCACAGAGATATCGAAATAAAGGGCAGGTTTGGACCTCCTGCGAGCCAGTTAGTTCCTGTCGCTATGTGTTTACCAGGTTTCCCTCTGGCAAGTGGGACGTGAATACGAGTCTCACTGGGAGCTTATTCTTTATTTCTGATCTGGGCTGTTAACTCATGCTGTCAATCTATGGCAGTGAGTGAAACAACACATGAAGGTGAATAGTAGGCAAAAATTAGTAATAATGATTTGCAAGACTAATAAAAAGTAATAATGCAAATATTTTGAAAATGTACTTGCCTTGACCAATCTGTTATCTTTCATCCGATCACCACAAATGAAGACCTCTTGTGACCAAGCTGACGTGACTCCAATTTGTCGTAGCCTCAGGTAACGGACCTCCCCATCATCCAGAATCAAAGAGGCTTCACTATCCAAAGGGCTCAAGGGCATGCACAGTTCAGTGTCAGTCCGTCTGTTTGTTACTAACTTCATCTCAAGGGGGAGACTGAGGCGATTGGAGAACAGTAACTGACCACGAATGATCACCTGGGGGAAAGAAACACAAGTAAAATTGAACATGTCTATCCTTGTTCGTTATTTCAATCATTTCTAGGTGTACATTTTATTTTACACTTTCAAGAGTATCTTGAAATCATTACATTTAAAGAAATATTACCCAGGATGCTATTTATCATAATCACGGATAATATTATCAAACAATTATTATCAAAATCAGTTGGTCCCAAACATTTAATATAAAGTTTTTTATTCATTTTAGATAAATCTTTTATAACAATGGATGTAAATAGTTCTAATTTTTATATCCTTTGCTTAATGTTATCATCCGATTATTGTTATCTAAAACACCTTGTCCCAAAGTGATCACAATAAGCGGCGGCTTCTGTATTTTACTTTATACTTTAATGTGACTCCATGGTAAGTGCCTAGCCTGCCACATAAGAGGGTTTTCTATGAAATTTAGAATATAAAATAGAAACCCCTCCTCTTTCTCAGGTTAGCTAGGATTTTTACAAGTATTGATATGCTGTATAGAGTACGCAGATATGTGTCCAACGACGGACACTAAAAGGCTGATGATGATAGAGTACATAAGATTTTACAAAAATAAAATAAATACTTGTAAAAAGTATACAAGGATCTTTCTTGGTAGAAAAAAGTGATAATTTTTTTTTTTAAGCTCTATGAAAAGTTTTTGTTGAAAGAAAGTTTATTTTTAACCAAGTCAAATAAAAGGGCTGTCTGCTTAAATAGTGTAATGGTTAGCAGAAGGTCCCAGGTTCGATTCCCAGTATAAGCAAAGAGTGTGGAAAACTCTTCATTAGGACATATTTCCCTGTGCACTCAGCAGCTAATTGAGTAAACTCTAAGCTGCGTGATTAGGGTGGAAGTATCTCTTCAGTGGACTTACATCCTGTAACTTGTAAGAATAAAGTCCTGGTCTCGGCCAGACTTGAAACTTGCAAGGATCACTAAGCTGACGTATGCAAAGGAAACCGGGACTTTGTCGCCATCCGTTTATACTCCAATGGAAGTTGTCTCTTAAGAGACGGACACATTATCTTATATATATCTAGATATGGAAAAACTGTCCCTTTACTAGGGTAAAAAAGTCTGAGAAGCAGTTCAACTCCAGAAGGCATCAATATTATCTGTTCTTCAAAACCGCCATGGCCTTGAAGTTCAGAAAACCACGGCCCTTCGGGGGTCCTTATGGCATCATCTTGGGTATCATCTTGGGAGAAGTTGCACAGGATATCTTGGCCAGCTAGTCGGGAGACAATCACCATTAGCATGCTCAGGATTCGTCCTGAGAAGCCTTTGGAATCTCCACCCCTTCGCCGGGGTTCTTCGATATATGGGGGTGCGCCAACTTTATCACTCCTCAGCCTAAGATTAAAGTGTAGTATCTGTTCTTCGAAACGGACTACCCCAATATAGGGCAAAAATGATGACTTGAAAAAGATCAATATATTTTTTCACTATAACTAAAAGAAGGAAAAGGTTTCCTCAACTTAGAGGAAAGATCAAGTCAAATCCAACACCAACGACTTCTAGTGGAAAGAGAGCGGAAATAAATAAACAATGAATTTTAATAAGTTTTGGGGGGGAGGTGGAATTTTCCCAAAACAGAAAAAGTTTTTTCTTCTAGACATAATAAGGGGTAAATGTTTGAATTTCCGGCCCCTATATCTCCATTGGTGTAGCCTGTAAATGCGACACATACATACATAGATAGATAGCCAGGCAGGCAGAATCACTTAAAAACTGAAGAAACCTATGTTGACAGTTTTGGTTGACAGTCTCTAACATCTCGTCAAGTTTTGTTGTTTGAATCTATGCCTGTTTGTCCACCACAGATAGAGAAAAAGAGTTTGAGTCAGTAAAAGGAGTATTGCCGACGGCCTCTGTCACTTGACGTAGCAGCCCGACAAAAAAACCTTAAGGGATAAGAAAGGAGCAAAGAGTAAGACAGAAGACAGGTTGCCGACCACGCCCAAACAGCAACAAGAGAAGCCGCCAATCGAACAGCGGGGGTAGGATTAGATGACTCACACATTTTTGTACACTTTTTGCATCACCAATGAAGGAAAAGTGCTATATAATAAAAAAGATTTTAAAAATGAAATCATCAATTTAGGATGTAGTACAGTTTTAGGTTTATTATTTGTAATGATTTAATTCATTGGGAAACATTTGAAGACCACACTGGAAAAAAATGATCAAACTCCATTTGTTGAGTTACTATCCCTACTAGGTTTGACTAGAGTTAAACTGTATAGTTACTTACAATGAATGAATGAATGAATGAATGGCTTGGCTTCGCGAGCGAAGATTTTGGCAGTTACTTACAATACAGCTGTAAAAACGATCAGACTCAACGGTTATTTAGCTTTTAAGTTTACCCATCCACTAAAAGAACTATTAAATTTTGAAGTTTAAAATCCAAATTACTCAAAATGATAAAAACATGAGTTTGATCGTTTTTCCAGTGTTGTCTTCAATTGTTTTACTTTAAAAGGGAAATGCACTGTCAAAATAATACGTTGAACATAATAATTCACTGTGAATGGATTGTCTATAACTTTGAGAAGAGTCATTAACATACCAACCTCTTCTTCACATCTCCGGTGTTGACATAATGTTTCAGCCGATTAATTCTACAGTCTTCTTCCGGTGTACTATGTAAATCCGCAAGGAAAGAGAGTCTCTTTTTATCGATCTCTTTCTCTGGTGGTGCAAAAGTAAAAAAACTGTATAAAAGATAAGTCTCTCTTTCCTTGTGGATATTACATATTACACCTGAAGAAGACCGTAGAATGAATCGGCTGAAATGTAGTGTCAACACCAGAGATCTGAAGAAGAGATTAGATTGTAATACCAACTTTTGTTCAGACAAACATTTATTTTACTTTAAAAGGGAAATGTACTGCCAAAATAATAAGTTGAACATAATAATCCGACAGAATGGTAGAGGTAATTTGACAATGTGGAAATGAAAAATTGAGAAAAGCATGTTACGTCTCGGACATATTTATTATCATAAAGATAAGCCTTGATGCATTTTGCAGAGCTGAAAACTCCTGTATATGCAGTCCGATTACTCAAAATGTGTTGGGGGAGGGGGCAATAAGTCCTGGGTTCTGCACTGCAAAAGATCTCCTGAAGATGCTGAATGAAACGCAGCGAAATGCATCAAGGCTTATCTTAATGATATGTTTGAGACGTAACACGCTTTTCGCAATCTTTCATTTCCTCTACCATTCTGTTGGATTACCTTACATCCACATAAACACAAACACATATATCTATGTGTTTGTTAACACTTTTCAATAATGAGCACACAGATACTATACTCTGATCATAGGTAGAGCGCACACAAACTAATTATCCTAGGCAGAAGTGCCAATCCATATGTAAATAATCTCATCATTTTATACGGATACTCTGCTAGTTTAAAATAATACTAGTTAATTCCCCATGAAAAAAATCCCAGATATATTTGAATTTATATAAGATTTCTTTTTTTTTTTAAATTTATTTAGCAAAGTTTTTTTCTATAGTTTTGAGGCAGGTCATTAATATTCAAATGGTTCTTCAGACGATTGAACTCCTTCTTGTTATTTGTGTTTACAACACAACGTTTTGGCCTTCTTCAGGTGTAAAATCTGCTATGACCAACCACATCTGGAGAGAGAATGGCGAGCATCTTCCTCTTTGGGAGGAAGTTCAGATTATTGACAGAACGATCTTGGAAGCAGAGAAAAATCAGAGGCAGCTCACATCAAAATGTCAACTAAATGCATTAGCCAGACAAGTGCAGATTTCAACCCAATGTGGCTTCCTCAACAAATCTAAACCCGACAAGACAAAGACACAAACACTCGGGCCATGTGCTATAAGGGTTATCCCCCTTTAAACATAACTTCTATTTAACCCATCACACTCGGATTTTACACCTGAAGAAGGCCGAAGAATAGATTGACCGAAACGTCATGTTTACAACACAAATAACAAGGAGTTTGATCGTCCGAAGAACCATTTGAATATTAATGACCCTTCTCAAAACTATAGAACAATCACAAATAACAAGAAGGAGTTCGATCGTCCTAAGAACCATTTGAAAAGAAATATATATATTACATACTGGAGGCCGTAGTGCATTTCAATGGAGTTCAGCAGTTTCTCCACATTCTCTCCCTTACTTTAAGACTTAATAGTTCACTATTTCAAAGCTTTTAATAGTATAAATAAATGTTTACATCTTATCAATTTCATATCAGGTTTTGCACTTAAATGGAACAGTCCATTGTTTCAAATGGTGGGTAGGACCAGTTATGTTTTTCAAGAACCGTTTTCATAGATATCTAAATATTTTATAAAAATGTACCTTTCCTATTGTCTCTTTCATTCCTTTGTTCTCCTAATAAGAAAGAATTGACTTACCTGATTTTGAACATTTGACAAGGGCTTTATTTTAATGATGAAAGTGATGTTGTGGGTCCCAGTGTTTATTGTGCGTACAATTCCTCCCTCCTGATCAATAGAGAAAGGATCACACCAATGCCAGGCTTCTCCGTTCACACATAAATGCAGCATCTGTAGGGAAGAGACAGAGAAAAAAGAAATCCAGCAATAAATATGTTTATCAATCCCTTTATAAATGAAAATAATTAGAGCCTGCTGCAATTTCACAGGGCAGCTTTGCAATTAAAGGAAAGAACAAAACCAGCATTCCAAGGGAACTTATGAATCACCACCACCCATATATGCTGTGTTGGAGGTAGTCCAATTAAAAAATTGGGCTGTGATCACTAAAAAGATCTGAATTTTCAAAAAAACAAACCAGCACAAACTAGTGACCAATTTAGCATGAACTTAGATTGCATATTAACCCCCATCTAAAAACCTATAAAGGGGTCTAATTTTCAAAAAAACAAAATAGTTTTCCCTACTCATTGAGGGGAGTTTGCGTGCAAAATTTCAAGTTTCTACTATGAACGGTTAGAGCTGGGCGAAGTCTGGATACATAGATACATATAAATGTCAGAACACATAACCTAAACCCAGCAATAAACCAATGTTGCGGGGGGGCAGTGATTAACAATTCCAAAAATATTTTTCATCTCGAATCCTTGGACAACAGTAATCATCAAAGTGACTGTTCCATACCAACTTGGCTGCAGGAGCTGTAACTACAGCCCGGCTTTTACATGAAGGAAAAGGGTTTGATGCTTCTTGCTGGCGTACATAAACGATCTGTATTCTCTGAAGTCTTAGTACAACGTGATATACATAGACAATCTTTAGTATAATGCTCAGTACAACACTCAATACAACGCTTTGGTACAACGTGAAAACGTAATTCGCCCATTGCCGGTTGTAGATTCTCTTTAGGACTTTGTGTCGTGATTCTGAGGAGAAGAAAATCGTGTGTTGCCCTGAAGGTTGGTTTGCGAGAGTCTTGGGGCTCTTAATATGGGCAAAGAAATGCATGTGTGTGTTAAACACATGTTTTTCATTAACCCCAGTGTCATACGGGCAAGTTATTTTGACCCCAGCTTCAGCCATGTGCCACTCAAGAATCAGGCTGTACAGTGACAGCAGGTACTGCAACTCAATCACAGACTAATCCTGACGCATACTCCATTGTCTTTTGAGACAGAGGCTGACAATGACTGCAGCACTAACCGAATTTATCTAAGACAGCCAAACAGACATACAGATTTTATGCATGTATTCGTATGTATATTAAGTGGCTTTGTGAATGATAGCCTAAAAAGATGCAGGCCCATTGATGGCTAATGAGGCCTGCTCAGAACAGTCCTGAGAAGTAGGATGAATATGAAACTTTATTGAAACTCAGGTTTTACAGCTTTGTCTCTTCCCCTCTTCTCAAAAAGGGGAGATAACCTGGAAAAACGTGTTAACTGGTGGTAGTCAATGCCACAAGAACTGAAAGCTTTCTTTAAGGAGTCTTTGTATTACTCAGTGTGAAAATAGACTCTGTAAGCACCTGTACTGATGAAGATAAAATACAGTAATAGATCAGTTAGTACTCTAGATAGGTTCCTAAAAAATGTAGCACTAAACAGTGCTATACGGGGTCATTATAACAATCTTTTATCCTAATGTACATAGTGCTACCCCTTTGAAAATATTGTGCCAGCAATCATTTTAATATATATGATGTGGTTGTTGAGCCTCAGAAAGATGGAATGGATTAGTGCTGAGTATTTCATCTAGTAGCTACTTTTCCGGAGCTGGTGAAATATTACTAAGTGTCGATGATAAATTGTTGTGTATGTGTTTATTCTCATACACATGACACATTAACCAAAGTGTTCAGGATACAGTTATTTCAGAGACTGTCCATGCGGAAATTTAACATTACTAAATTTATTATGAAAAATATTTGAAAAAGAGTGCTATAGTGCATCAGTGCTAAGCGGGTATTACTGTACATGCAGGACATACCTGATTGGAATTCTTGTGGGAACACCAACCATAGCTATACATCTCTCGAGACTTTAAAATGTGGTTCTCATTGGTCCCAACCTGTGGAAAGAAACAAAGGAACCATTTTAATAATTTTTTAACAAGTATTTATTAAAAAAAGAAGGATGAGGCAAGTACTTAAAAATGAAAAGCTTAACTGAAGAGATCTTCTAAGATTTAGATAGTTATTATCTACAAGTAACTATGAATAAATTTACAGCATGAAATCAACACTGGAGAAATTTTAAAATCTGGCAAAAATTAGCATATTATTCAATTTTAATAAAATTTTCAATACTTATTTATTAAAGGACAATTCTTTTTTTAAAGAATTTTCCATTCCAAATTTAGAAGAATTTTTTTTCATATGATTCCTACCCCACCTTTTATTAATTTGATGATTTATTTTATTTATATACTCAGGCTTTCATTGATTTTTACACCTTTTACAGATAATTCCCTCGAGATAGTAATTATGTTTGCCTTTTTTAGAAAAATATTCTGAAACTGCTCGAACAGAACTCATACTTTTGGGATTTAAAAAAAACAGGAAAATTAAGTAAAATATTTTTCTTCTAGGCAAATTTTGAGTTTTATTCAATTAATTATAATACAGGCTTTTGATCTGTGGGGAAAAAAGAGATTTTATCATTTTTATCGATTAATTTGATATTTTTTATTCTTTCTATATCGTGCTTCGTTTGAAATTTATTTTAAAATATTATTAAACGGTTGAATAATTAAATATAGCGAAATTATGAAAAAATATTTACTGGGTGTATTTTTCCTATATGTAAATTGACCAGTATTTCAAATTATGGGAGCTGTAGACAGCAAGGCACATTTTTTTGCATAGTGCAGCTGTGCATTTTAATCTTGTTTATTTTTCCCACTTTTGTGCATTGCATATTCGATTATGTCCCATTTGTCTAACATACATTTTTAACGTCAGGCGTCGATTTCCCCAAAATATTTGTTCATATTTTTCAACAAAAACACAATAGAAGTAAACATACATACAAATATTTGATTTGCATGTATGAATTACAAAGGATAAAATGTCACTCCCATATATAATATTTTGGGGATGATTTGAATAAACATTAAAATCTAAACAAAATTACTCATAACTTGTTTGGTAATTAAATATTGGTGGCGAATGGAATCTGCGAACCACGTTCAAACTCCAGCTGGAACGGTTTGTGTACTATGGCCCTTGAGAAAGGCATGAATCTATGTTGGGCTGCCTTATGGGGATTATAAGGCTAGAATTCTGGACACATAAAAACCCAGAATTGCTACAGAAATAATGAATGGATCTCCATGGATCGTTTGAGAAATAGAGACAAATTCATTGCCTCAGGTGTTGACTGATATGGGAAGCAACTGAGTCCTGAGTCTAATAACAGTTGTACATGAGCGCTACTTATTATGTACATAACATATGTATCTCATCATATACTGGTGTTTCATGGATTAACTTTCAACTGGAAATAAAATAAAATCGAAAAGAAATGTCTTTGTGTTATAATTCTTACCTGTCCAAAGCGAATCATAGAATTGGTGTCATTGCATATAATGTAGTGGCAGAAGACAATCTTGTCACACACATTTGTTGTGAGGGCAGGATAATTCTGTGTGGAAAATAAACAAATAAAAGTAAATTTAGAGTTTTTCTTTTAATAAGAAAATGTGTGCTATTCATGAACCCATTTTAACAAACATCTTCATCTTGTTTTTAATTTACTGTATATGCCAGTATACAAGATGAACATTTAATTTAAAACAAAAACTATGAAAATATTACACTGCGTCCAATGTGCTGGTATTATGATTAGGTAGGGTATGGATAGTTATGGGGCCTGGATGAGTTGGAATGAGCGGTAATCCTCCAAATACCCAGGTAAACCAGTTGTCTTATAGTCTGGCATATACAGCAAATTTTTCTCTTAAAGTGAGATAACCTGGAAATAAAAATGTTTATCTATTTACTTATAAAATATGCTGTATGCATGCCTATATTTTTTTTGTCTGTAACATTTTGTTAAGAAGTGAGTGTGTGTGCATGCATATGTGTGTTTGGTTTTTGGTGGATGTAAGTAGTTTGAAAACAAAATCTCACAGTTGAGAGGTCAAAGGTGGGGCTCCATCTTATCCTTTTTCGTAGCATTGTATATTTAAACACAAAATCCTTAATTTTGATTGGTTAGGATTTTTGCGAGGAGGGGGGCAGATTTTAGTCAGTGAGAAAGATTCAGTTGAGATTTAGCCTCAGGGGCTAAAGTAGTCACCTTTTTTTCCGGCTGCTAAGCCAAGATGGACAGAGAGGAAGCGAGTAAGGAAGAGGTAGAGAATATGATAGTAGCAGTAGTGATTTATTTGTGGACATTTTGTCCAGCTTAGAAGTAAACAACAAATACAAGAATAAGTTATAGTGTGCAATGTTAATGTGTATGTAAGTCTGCAGTAAGACGTATCATTAATATTTCTCCATTTTATTCAAGGACTTATGTGGTTTATTGCATGGGTGCACTTCTTTTCAAACAAACTGGCAGCGGAAATACAGGTTGATGATTTATTTCTCTCTTCCCGACCTCATTTCTCCCTCTTCGATTTTCATCACTTTAGTCTGACTGTCTGGATATGATTTGGGGTCACATGGGCAAATACATGCAGTCGCTTGGAGAATACAATTTGACAAGGGAGATAACTATTAAATAATAATTATAGGGCAGTCTCCCTCATTTATTTACTTTTTTTGCAAATGCGTAAAAAAGTCTGGGTTCATTCTGGTTGAACATAAACAAAAAAATGCAGAGCAACATAATGTTTTTTATATTTTTAAACTTCTGTGCATTTCCAAAATTATTTAAATACTCCGGTCATTTCATGATGGCATGGGTAAACTAGTTACAAATAGTTAACTTACTAAGGTTTGTTTCCAGGCTTCAGCAGTGCAATGGAGGGTATGGATAGCACCTTTTCCTGCCCTGACAACAAGGTTATCAATACTGCAGTCAACACTCGTCAGTTGATACTGAAATGAAAATCAGAAGAATGTAATATGTTATTATCTTGATTTATTTTTTATTAGATGAAGCATTGTCAAGCATTATTCATTTTTGACTAATATTTCTTTCATTTTAATACTAGTTGCTTTTCAGATCTGTGCTGTTTACTAATGGCCGTAGACTGGCAGTCTGAGTAGTTGTGCTGAAAAGCAACTAAAATTAAGATGAAAGAAAATACTAGCCAAAAATGAATAATGGCAAAAAATGCTGTTGACTTGTAGGTCTATGGAATAGTTTACCAGAGTTATGTAGTTCTCGCACCAGATGTAGATACTTTCAAGAAGAATTATGATAGTAATTACAACACCACAAATGCTTAAGGTTTAAAATTGTGTAAGATGTGTGCCTGAATATACATTATATACTTTTTCCGCACTATATAAATGTTATTATAATGGTCACCAAATGAAAAGATCAATGACCTATTTTTCAAATGGTTAAAAAAAAAAAGATTTCATCTAAAAATTGGTTCCCCAAAAAGAGTACAGGTCAGTGAAAAAGGAGAATGCTTCACTTGAAGATTAAAAGAACTACAGTAACAAAAAGAATATAGGAAATAAAATGGTAATCTCCAAAGATATGCGTGTAAAATGGGAGGTAACTCGTGTTTTTAAAATGACTGATTATCTCCCCTATGAAAGAGAACGTCCCGTAATTGTTTTGAAGAAAATTTTATTGTTAAATTGTTTTTATTTGTGCGCCGTTTTTAACATCGAGTGTGTTCAACGTTAAATGTTTGTATGCCAATAGTTTTATTTATTTATTTATTTCATTTGTCCTATTTTTAACATCAAGCATGTATGAGAATAGAGTTGTTTTTATAGTCATTTTATTTGTATTCCATTTTTTTTTACATCACCAGCTCGAAAATAATTCCTTACATAAAAATTGTTTTCGATCGCGCAAGACGAGGTTAGAAAACAACAAAAAAAGAGAAAGATTAAAGTGCGTATTAATTTAAAATAAAATTCATATAAAACTATTTCAAAGAAAAAAATAAGTAAATTCGTGGAGTAAAAATAATTTTAAAATGAAAATCCTAACCAACACGCTTGTTTGACAGTTTTGTGTCACATGACTGATTTGATACAATTTTTTACAAAGTTATTTTATAATTTAATAGTTTATTTTAATACAACATTGTAGCTAACAATATAACTAGCAACAGACTGTTCAAACAAAAACTTCAGCTATTTGTATTTTAATTTAAAAAAGGTTTTGTCTTTGAAATAGTCACAAATAAAAGGAAATTTATCTGCGATGAGCTATATGAAGTTTTTTTTACTTGATACGCATTTTAATCTCTCTTTTTTGTTTTCTAATAAAAGGAATTATTTTCATGTATGTCCGTTGTATTCAAGGGGAATAACTCTTTATCTTAATATCTTTGGACCCCACTGTTGTATGTGTACCAATAAAATAAAACAAATTTGTTATATTAATCGTGACAACTATTTATCTTAATTTTTAGTTGTTTTTATCACAACTCAACTTGGGCTGTCACCTTTTTTTGTGATAAAAACAACTAAAAATTATGACGGTAAATAGTTGTCACAATTAATACAATAGGCTACAATAAATAAATATTCAAACTTACCTCTCCATCAGGAAGTACAGTTACCTCCCCTTGTAGGCTAAAAGGCTGTACCACTGTTTGCTGTGTGAGGTAACGATACTCCACAATGTCCAACTGACAGGCACAGGAAAACTGGAAAAGACAAAATAATCCATGAATTTTAATCTGTACGCAAAACATTTAATTCTGATTTAACAAACTGGAATGATAATCATGAATGAAACTAACTTTTTTCTTTCAAAATATTAGACTGATTTAGTAGTTTTTTTGTACATCTTCATCATTTAGGATGAAATAATTTTTATATATGGTGTAGAATCCATTGCTGGTCATTTCTATGGTCTACATATTTATATTATGAGGTGCAGGTGGGTGGCCAAACTATTAGCAGCACGGAAAATGGAATCAGCAAACAGAGTTCAATCTAATGCCCTATTCTCCCCCTCGTAACCAGTCTAGGAGACAAACAACTCCGGGAAATTCCAGGTTGGCAATAGACAGAGTAGAGAATGTATTCCCCAAATATATACGGTTAACAGGGCTCTGGTGAATCCTTGATGGGCCTAGAAAGCCAGAAGTGGATTATAAAAAAAGGAGGATGAAAAGGGAACAGACAGAATAACACCACCGGCCTCGGCACAACACATCGAGTACAAGTGGAAGATTAAAAAAATTTTTCATTTCCCATAAAATAAAGAACACACACATGAACAACAACTAAACAAATAGAGGAATATTTAATCACTACTACCTACAACGCTGGTTTATTGCTAGGTTTAGGTTATTCATGTGTTCTGACATTTATATGTATCCAGACTTCGCCCAGCCCTAACCGTTAATAGTAGAAACTTGAAATTTTACACACACAACTTCCCCCCCCCCCAATATGTTTTTAGAGGCAGATTCATTATGCAAAATTGGTCACTAATATTTCTGTGGGCAATATTTCACTGAAAAGTCTTTTCCATAAAAACTTTAGCAAAACACTTTCTTTTTAAAATAATTTTCTTAATCTGCTCGTTGCCATGGACGAGATAACTCATCTTAGCAAAAGTCATCAATCCAGTGCTACAGACAAGATAACTTGTCTCACGATAGTGTGTTAATCTTTCACAAGATGGCAAAACCCTGCTAAAAAGAGTAAAGTATATTTACAAAATGCAAAACAGGCGAGAGAGACGAAAGTACCCAATGTAAGATGGCCTTATTTGTAGATTCAAGATATTTCATTATTATTAAAATATTTTAATACATTTAGGAATTTGAAATAATTTAATAAAAAAAAA
>VCCN01000756.1:5789801-5801409 GCA_006491835.1 Architeuthis dux | reverse complement strand
TTATCCTAAGCTGTCACTGTTCATAGTGACCCCTTAATCTCCAGCCTCTATAAGGTTCCAACTTTTAAACCTCTCACCCTGGGTGAAAATAGCCAGATTTAGGAGGTGGGGGAGAACAAATGCCCTGTTTGCCAAAACCCTGGCAGATGCCCGTGGTCAAGTGATGTTTCTTTGAGACCTGACTATGATGTAACCTACAAGACTATCCTTCTGTCACCTACTGTAATCATTTAGACAAGACAACTGCAAGATTTGGCTTAACAAAGCTGCAATGACAAAATGGAACAAGAACTAAAACTATTTGAGAAAGTATTTTCTATAGTTTTGAGAAGGGTCATTAACATACAAATAGTTATTTTCTATAGTTTTGAGAAGGGTCATTAACATACAAATAGTTATTTTCTATAGTTTTGAGAAGGGTCATTAACATACAAATAGTTATTTTCTATAGTTTTGAGAAGAGTCATTAATATTCAAATGGTTCTTCGGACGATTGAACTCCTTGTTGTTTGTGTTGTTAACACGTCAACTAAATGCATTAGTCAAACAAGTGTGGAGTTCAACCCGATGTGGCTTCTGCTGCTCAACAGACCCAAACCCGACAAGACAAAGACAAAGAAACACCCAAATCCTACATTATAAGGGTTACCTACTTTGAAATTAAAAAACTTCTGTTTACCCCATCACACTCAGATATTACACCTGAAGAAGGCTGAAGACTGGATCGGCCAAAACGTTGTGTAACAACACAAACAACAAGAAGGAGTTCAATCATTCGAAGAACTATTTGTATACTTGAGAAAGATATGAAACATATAGAATGTTGTCACCATGAAAATGAAATATTATCATTATTATTCATTTTTGACTACTATTTTTTAATCGCAACTTTATTCTGGCTATCAATCTACATCAGTGAGTAAACAGTGCGGATCTCAGTGAGACTCAAACTCGCATCCTTCTATACTGGAGGGAAGCCAGGTTAACGCCCTGCAGCTCTTACCAACTGAGCTACGAGTACTAGCTCGCTGTTTACTCACTGCTATAGATCGATGGCCTGAGTAAAGCTGCGATAAAAAGCAACTGAAAAATTAAGACAAAATTAATAATAATGATTTATGATACCTCATGAAAATAAATAAGAAAATAAGAAAAATAATAATGTTTTACCTTGTTCTTTAAGGGGATCATGTCCGTACAGCTTCACCTCACATTTCGGACAGGTCCATTGAAGCCACAAAGACAGTTTGACCCCTTCCAATTCAGGGTCATCCTCCATATCCTGATCTCTGATTGGAGTAGCTTCCCTTGAAAACTCTCCAGAAGTTTCTGTCAGTCCAGTGGTATCCATGTCATTGGAGAAGCTGGTACTGTGTGTCTGGCCCTGGGTGTGGCTCTGAGAGAATACTGACTGGGTCACTGGTTGCTGGTCTTTCTGGCCAGGCTTCACACTTGGAGGTTCCACAGGCGTGATGACCTCAGGGACAGTGGGTTTGGGGATAGCAAGGCTTGATAACTTGCTTCCTTCCACAATCAACTGATTTAGAATTAGTACACAGAGCTGAATCTGAAATAGAGAGTCAATGGAGAAAAGAATTGCATCAGGAGATCAACTACAGTATTAGTTATACTAGTCCATGACCTGTCGCATGCTAATGCTTATAAGTGTACAACAGGCTCAGCTGATGGCTGCTAATGATACTATAAGTGAAACAGATACAGTAGGAAGGGAGTGGAGAGAAAAGAACGTTAAGGTAGTTTAATCAGAGGGTAGGAAGGGAGAGGGCAGAAAAGGAAGTTGAGTAGTTTAATGAGAGAGAGGGGCTAATGGCTGCTACTGGTACTATAAGTGTGACAGAAATGGCTCTTATTATATATATGATGATGTACCAGAGTGAAATCACAGATTAAAAGTTGACCATTTGCTAATCGAGCCACCATTCGTCTGGACGTACTTCTCAATTGCACACCCTGATGATGTGAATAAACATTGAAATATTACCAAAACTACTTATGAATGAATGACTAGCTTATTAAACAAATATTGTCTTTTCTTCCTTTCACTTTGTTTCAACGTCCCCACCCCCAATTCATCTTTTAGGCTATCCTTTCCTGTGATGAAAAAAAAGGAGAAAAAAGTCTAGAAGGAGTGATTAGTCGTTTTTGGTACCCAACATTTAATTACTTCTTTTCAAAGAAACAGACGAGTGACCCCTAAAATGTCGATTGCTCCTCCACTTTCCACAGGCCTCTAATAATACGGCTTGATACCAATCATAGAGTTCAGAAAAAAGTAAGTAGTGCCCTTATGTTGGCTACAGCTTCAGACATCCCTATTCCGGGCTGCACATATAAGTTTCTCTGTCTTGGCTCCAGTTTGTGATATGTGAAATAGACTTACCGACACCCAAAGTGACGTCACTCACTTCACCCTGAGATAGAGTTCAGAATGGTCTCAATATTCTTAATAGCTGCCATGCATACAGAAAAAAAAATGGTAGAAACATTTATTTTTTTTGTATAAGTAGCAGTGCTTCCACAGCCAACGTTACAAGTGCAGTCGCTAACATAAAAGAAAAACAAAATTTCTGTGTTACGTTTTTTAAAAAAAGATTTTTTTAATTAAAATTCCTTATTATTTTATGAAGATAGCTGGTGATGCGACAGAATACTGGGAGAAATAGACTCATGCCTTTCCCAAGGGAATTAGTATGAATGGGTCATTTTATTTAGTAGCAGTGCTTCCACAGCCAACATTACCAGTGCAGCCGCTAACATAAATGAAAAACAAAATTACCGTTTTTTTTTAAAAGTTTTTAAATTCCTCTCTTTATTAAGGATAGTACACCTGAAGAAGGCTGTAGAATGACAAGACAACCATTGTGGCATGTCAGTGATATGGCATTTTATCAAGATAGCTGGTGATGTGACAGAATACAGGGAGAAATAGTACACTGAAGAAGGCTGTAGAATGACAAGTCAACCATTGTGGCATGTCAGTGATATGGCATTTTATCAAGATAGCTGGTGATGTGACAGAATACTGGGAGAAATAGACCCATGCCTTTCCCAAGGGAATTAGTATGAATGGGTCATTGCACCCAACATCCTATAATATAGAGCATTTTTGCAAAACTAAAAAGTAAACAAGGGATCAATTGGCCAAAGAGCAAAAAGAAAACTTTGGGTGTCGGGTGAGACGAATTCATATATCAAAATTGTCTTAATGGACAGAGTTTGAGGAGAAATCACCAAGAGTAAGGCATTCACTAGAATCATCATTTCAAAGATCAAACTTACTATTGAAATGGTTCTTCGGACGATTGAACTCCTTGTTATTTGTGTTGTAAACACAATGTTTCGGCCGATCCTTTCTTCAGCCTTCTTCAGGTGTAAAATCCAAGTGTGATGGGTAAAACAGAAATTATGTTTAAGGGGGGTAGCCCTTATAGCGCATGGCCTGGTGTTTCTGTGTCTTTGAGAGAAAAATCGAAGAGGCAGCTCACATCATGTCGACTAAATGCATTAGCCAGACAAGTGCGGATTTCAACCCAATGTGGCTTCCACTTCTCAACAAATCTAAACCCAACAGTACAAAGACACAGAAACACCAGGGCAATGCGCTATAAGGGCTACCACCCTTTAAACATAATTTCTGTTTTACCCATCACACTCGGATTTTACACCTGAAGAAGGCCAAAGAATGGATCAGCCGAAACGTTGTGTTTACAACACAAATAACAAGGAGTTCAATCGTCCGAAGAACCATTTCAATATTAATGACCCTTCTCAAAACTATAGAAAATATCAAACTTGCTTGTTTAAAAAAACATCACCTCACCTGTTTGAGGGAGCAGGAAAACCGTATGGTGTGCATATCCAGATGAAGACATAGGGCCAGCGAAGAAACATTGTCCGAAGCAGGCGGATGGTATTTGGTGGACACTGCTAGTGTGCAGGAGACACTGCCCGGCTTGACTAGAGAGAAAGCCTTCTTGACTGGATGGAGGCTGTAGATGGAATAGTTGCTCACCGTTAACGTCCACGGAAGTTTGTCACCTGAAAAGAAGAACCCACGTTGTTGACAATTGAGTGCCGCGGTTTTTGCCAATAATTTTGTGAAGAGTCATTAACATTGAAAGAGTTATTTGGACAATTGAGCTCATTCATTCTAGTTATATTTTATGTTTCCACAACGTTTCGGCTGATCCATTCTACGGCCTTCTCCAGGTATACTATCCGTATGTAAAGAGAGGGACTCTTTTTTTTTCTTTTTTTTTTATTTAGTAGCAGTGCTTCCGCAAGCAACATTACAAGTGCAGCCACTAACATAAAAGAAAAATCGTCTCTTTATTACAGATAGTACACCTGAAGAAGACTGTAGAATGACAAGTCAAACATTGTGACATATCAGTGATATGCATTTTATCAAGATAGCTGGTGATGGGACAGAATACAGGGAGAAATAGACTCATGCCTTTTCCAAGGGAATTAGTATGAATGGGTCATAAACAGCCTCAGCCAGAATTTAAATTCAATTTGCAAATTCTATCTTCCTTGCTAATAACTATGATGCTAGCCCACACCTCCAATTGATATTATTACTGGCATCTGAATACAATTGATGAAATCTCTGTCTGTCTCTGTGTGTATGCACTGCGATTAATCAACAACTGGCCATTGTACAAAGTTGACATTCTGCAGATATATTAGTCAGCACACAAGGCAGTGCAGTGTCGAGTTTGAAGTTTTGGGATCAGCAGTTCTTGAGAAATAGAAATAAATTTGAAAAAATAGAAAGCACTCAGAGAGGGCATATCTCAGCAAACGCCATTGCCAGGGAAAGTAATTGTGCATGGATCCGCCCCAAAAATTTAATCACTTCTTCCATGGCCCATAGACCACCCTTCATAGAAATTCAGTCAGAATTTTTGGAGATATCGTGTGGACAGACATGATATACTGGTGATATTATGTGGTGTGGACATATAACTACAACATTGGGGAGGTAATTGTGCATGGATCCGCTCCTAAATTGATAGGAGATATTTTTTATCAACCAATATAAAATTTATCTTACTTTTATAATGTACTAGTTAATCCCCGCAAAAGGGATACGTACTCGTTTAAGTGGAAAGTCCAGTGTTTCAAAAAATTCACGGATACATTTGAATTTCTACGAGATGATTATTTTAGAAAAGAATCTACTGAACTCGTTTAAGTGGAAAGTCCAGTGTTTCAAATGGTGGGTAGAAGATATTTTTATCAGCAAAATTGTTGCTTTCAAGTGGAACAGTAAATTGTTACAGACAGAGAAACAGAAAAAGTCACACATGGAAGATTACGGAGAGAGAAACAAAGAAACAAACAGAGAAAGTCACACCGTTCAGCCAAACTAAAAAGTAGTCCAACTCATGGAAAGAATCCGAGATGAAGTTATCCGAAAGAAACCGCCCAAGAGATAGATCACCACCCTACCCCACTCACTCACCCATATCAATGTATGATACACCATCTATCAGGGCATCTATCTCTGTTCAAACAAAATAAAATATTTTCATAAATGCGAATTAATATTTTACAGACAAGGAAGCAAGAATTTTTAACCCTGATTTCTTAACCAAGGTTCAATATACAGTGCGTGCCACATTATCATGCAAAAAGGTTATATTATTGTAAATTTAGTATCTCGAAAGATGGAGAAAAAGAATTTAACACAAACATTGGCAACACTGACCTGTGCCAATGTAACAAAAATGAAGGCATTCTGTGGAATAGTAAACAAACGGGAGCCATCTTTGTTATAGCCTTGCATTTTAAGAGTGCCAAATTATTCAGTAACCACTGCAAAATTTATGGGTCGTAAAAGTGATTTATCGTAGGCTGAGAAGAATTCTATCGTCACACAGCTTGGAAAAGGCAGTACAACCCTTGAAATAGCAAAAATGCTTAACAGGGACCCTCAAACAGAGAAGAAATACGATGAAGACCACGGTGCATCGTAGAAGATCAGATAAGAGTAAGGTAATAACACTGTGGTAAGTGTCTTGAATTAAGTGTATTGTCAAAAAAACAAAAAAAAACAGCTCTGAGCAGCAAAACTATATTCGAGGAGGTTGATCGAGGTAACATGTCCAAATAATGAATAAGTTACTTCTCTCGTCTTTTGTTGGTCTGAATATTCATAAAATAAGCGGGCACAAACTAGTGACCAATTTAGCATAAACTTATATTGCATATTGAACCTCCCTCTAAAAGCCAATTTTAAAAAGACAAAAACAAAATTTGAGGGGAGTGTGTGTGCAAAATTTCAAGTTTCTACTATGAACATTTAGGGCTTGGTGATGTCCGGATACATAGATACATATAAATGTCAGAACACATGAATAACCTACACCCAGCAATAAACCAGTGTTGTGGGTAGCAATGATTAATTAGACTGACAAGATACATAAAAGAGAAAAAAAGAAAGAATTTCTTTACCAACAAGTGATCCTTCAAGATTCCTAACAGGAATGTCTTGTATAATCGGATTTGACCGTATTCCCGCACTGTGTACAATGATATGAGGAAGGCAGAGTACTAGAATGTCACTGGAGAGGCCAGCTCTAAACAATTCTCGCAGATTGGAAGGCACATCCATATTAGGTTCAGTCTGCTGCAGGCTTTTCAGGGATAAGAACACTAACCAAGGCTGGACTTCAATCTAGAATTAAAAATAAAGGTTTATTTATTTAAAAGCATCTCCATGGTTACTTTCTGGAGTCATTATCATTACAAGTGTTGTTTGGACGGTAAGTAGTCAGAGTATTTGTCTAAGAAAATTCGGCCATATGAAAATTCATTCTATTACGAAACAGTAGATGGTCTCTGATCACTTCGTATGTTTTTAATTTCAATTTTTTTTTATAATCAATATTTCAGTAATGGTCTTCCATTAATTCCTAGCCTTTTCTTTTTTTCTGAGACCGAATTTTCTTAGAACCGCCTAGAACTACTGAACTTTTGCTCAATCCATTCTATGATCCACACCACATTGAAATCCACACAGGCCTGAGTTAGTCTTGTGAACAAATATATAAGTCAATCCAGTGTGGAAAGCGGGGAAAGAATTGGAGAGCCTTCCCACAAATAAAAAATATGGAAACGCCTGTGTCACATGGGTTGCTGAGAATGGTTTGGTCTAATCAATTTGGAATCACCTGTTCAAGATATATATATAGAAAGATATATATATAGAGAGAGAGAGAAAGAGAGATTGTATTAGGTGTGTGCAAAGGTTCCCAGCACATTTTTTTTGAAAACTAGAGACTGAATACACAGTTGAAAACCGTTTTTTCACTGGCAACTTTTGCACGCACCTAACATATCTGAAAAAGACCATAGAATGGATCAGCAAAAACATCTGTGGTGTTGGCAAATGATTCATGCAAAATGATAAAAAAAAAACAACATAATCTGAAAATGTCAAGAGTGACCTCTTAAAAGGTATTCCCCAAATAAAAATATATATGATAACAAATTGTAAAGCTATTTCGACCGTTAGTGGTGGAAGTAAATAAGAAACAGACTACATCAAATTAAAGTAAAATTATCACTTGAGATTTAATGGTATATTTAAAAAAAGGTAAAGCATCCATCTCTTAAGAGACAACACCCATTGGAGTATAAACAGCCAGTGACAAAGTCCTGGTTTCCATTCCATGCGTCAGATTAGTGATCCTTGAAAGTTTCAAGTCTGGTCGAGACCAGGACTTTATTCTTACAAGTTTTTATGAACACCCCTTTGGCAGGATGCAAGTCCACTAAAGGGATACTTCCACCCTAATCACACAGCTTAGAGTGTATGCAATTAGCTGCTGAGTGCACAGGGAAATTTGTCCTAATGAAGAGTTTTCCACACTCTTCACTAGGAATCAGGAATCAAACCGGGAATCAAACCCAGGACCTTTTGCGTGTGATGCAGATGTGCTAACCATTACACTATCTGAGCTAAAACCCTGTATGTACGATTAAATTGGAGCAGACAAAAGGTATATTTAGACCAGTAAAAATGAAAAGCAAGCATTTAAAAAAAAAAAGTGGGTAGGAAAGAAATTTAGGGGTTCTTTTCTACCTGTAATTTCATGATGCGTAAAAGAGGGAACCATCGAGCTAGGGTGTTGCCCAAAAAGTTTTCACTTCTTCCATCTTGACCAGCAGTGTTAGGGTCATCAGTAGTGGCCGCAGCATCTTTGGGCTGTTGGGACATAGACTGAGTCTGGGTGACCGAGTGGCTGGGACCAGTCATTGTTGTTTGATGCCGATTTGAACTGCTTGTAGCAATAGACACTAGAGAAATAAAGACAAAACACAGGAAAAATGAGAACAAAGACGATAATATGATGAAAATCGTCATTTATAATGTACAGGTTGAGTCGCCTTTATCCGAAATGCCTGGTACCAGAAGAGTTTTGGATCTCAGAATATTTGCCTGTACATAATGAGATATCTTGGGGATGGAGCCCTGTAATGTAAGGGAAATGTTGTGAATAAAAAGGAAATCTTTACCATAAATAATGGATTTATTCAACTTGAAACAAGACGTACTAAAATTACAGTGTTAGTGCTTTTACCCATAAAGTGGACATTCTGGATTATTCCATAAATTCCACCTCAGGGAGACAGTTTACTAAAGTTCAACTAAAGTAAGCTAATCCAGTTGGTTGTTGTTAGTGGGTTTGATCCTCATTGGATCTCCTTATATAAGTATTAAGTAATATATACAACACTGAGTAATCTTGTTTTTTTTAATGCATGTTTATCTCCCATTAATTAAAAACAGTTGTTTTTTTTGTAATGTAGAAAATGTTTTAAATTATTTTAAAACCCGTTTTATTTCATTTGTATTGTTTACTGGTATTTTTCCATGTTCAGACATGACAAGCATTGGCTATTAAAAAGTTTCAGATTTTGGATCATTTCAGTTTGCAGAGTTTCGGATAAGGGGTACTCAACCTATACTGTATTTCCCGCCATATAAGGCACACATTTTTTCAAAAAACTCCTCCAAAAATCACCCTGCGTCTTAAACCTTGATGGTTGTGTTTGGAACACCAAAACACCCCCATTTGACACACTAGCCCCCTGATGACCCCAGAATGAAATATATATGATTATACATGATTACAAATCAAAATAATGTTAAAATATAAAAAAACAACGTATTAAAAAAATGATAGCCAGAAATCAGAATCACATATTCGTTTTTATTTTCTTTCCTAAATATTCCTTGCCAAATTACAGATAAATGTCATACGTCGATGCATCATATATGACGGGAAATATGGTAATTGTGCTCTCTCTCTCTGTCTCTCTATGTCATTGTCAGTATTGGCAATAGAGAGTTATTTGGTTTTGACAATTTGGTTTGTAGATTTAATCATTGTTACCACTGTCAACAAAGAGGTATATGTATTTGGTCACGTCTTTCCATCTGTTTGTTCGTTTATCCACACGATATCTTTGAAAGTACTGAACGGATTTCACTGAAATTTTGTGGGACGGTGGGAGGCAATGGAGTAAGAAAGAGGTGGTAATTTTGGGGGGATTGAGATATTTTTCCGTTTTTTCACATATATTCATGTATACGCTCATGACAGAGGGGAGGTAATTAATCATGGATCCTGACAAAATTTGATCAGTTCTTCCATAGCCTAGTGTCTACCCTTCCACAAAATTTCATTGAAATTCATTGAGAACTTTTGAAGATATCTTGTGGACAACCATGAATATGTGATGTGGACATATAAATACGATGTAGGGTAGGTAATTGTGCATGGATCCGCCCAAAAATTTAATCATTTCTTCTGAGAACCTTTGGAGATATTGTGTGGACAGCTATCTCCAAATGTTCTCATGTCTGTCCACACAATATCTCTGAAGGTTCTCAGTGATTTCCAATGGGATTTTGTGGAAGGGTGGACAATAGGCTACAGAAGTGATTACATTTTGTGGTGGATCCATGTACATTTGCTTCCCCTGACAATGGCGTTAGCTGAAGTATGCACTCTCTGAGTACTTTCTAGTTTATTTATACATTGCAATCTATGTTTGTTTGGGTGTGCATCTGTCAAGGCTGACAATGGATATGGTAACCATTCAGCTGCAACTGCTTAGGGAGGTACAGTGGAGAATCTCTTATCCAAAACCTTTGATCCCATATCAACAATGATGATGATATAAACTATGATGTATCAATGCCAAGACTGTTGTTGCTTACTTAATGTAGAGAATCTGTAACCTATGTGATATAGAACACCACACTCAGTCATTTGTTTAATGTGGGCTTTGCAAAAAAATAGACAAACGGTCTCCAGTGTCTGAACACTGTATTTATGTTTCTGGACAAGAAATATAAGTTGATGACAAATCATGGGACAGGACAAAGAGAAGGTTGGTCCACTCATTGCAGACACCTCACTAGAGTTAAAGCTTTACCAGAAGAAAACATGATCAAGATCTACATGTACAACATCCCATACAGTTGTGACAAAAGATGAAGACAAAAAAATAAGTCTTGCTGAACATTGGGAAGTTGTAATCAATGGAGAAACTATGAAATCATGGATGCTACAGCTTTTTATGTGTGAAGGGAAAAGACATACACAACCCCATGGGACAAAGTTAAAATAATAGACAACAAAATTTGAGATTAAGATTATTTAACGATTCAGCGCACATGCTTTGCTCCAATAATCTAATCCAGTGTTTATGAAACTGGGGTCTGTGGATCCCTGGGTGTCTGTCAAATAATGCTTGGGGGTCCGCAGCAGTGTTCCCTCCAAGCTGCACATAGAAAAGTAGGGGGAGGGGCAGACTAATTAGTTATGCATCATATGTAAGCTGCATTCAAAAGGATTGGGTCATACAGCCCAAATATGGAATATAAAAAAAGTTAGCATCTGACCAGGTTCGGCCAAGTGTGTGAGTCATGCTACCCAAAAATAGAAATGAATTTGAGACCCTTTTCTTGGGGAGCATGTCCCCATGAAGTTGATTGGATATGCAGATAAGTAATAGCTCATTAGCATAGCCAAATATGGAGAGTCTCTAGAAAGGAACTCTTAGAATTATCCCCAATAAATTACTGTATATGCCAGCATATTAGTTGACTTTTTAAGCATAAAGAATGTCCCCATGTGGATCATATTAGTCCGTTTAGACCCTATGAACTTGACACTCTGATGGACACAATGCTGCCTTATGTTGGAGTCGACTTATCCAGCGAATATTGGACTAACCTTGAATCAATACCTTAGTTTTGGGGTCGACTCAGTCAGGGCTTAGTTGGTCGAGCGAATGCATGGACAAATAAATGGGGCCCACTAGGGCCCCAATCTGATAAATGAAAGAAGGGTGTTGTTCCTGAGACAGTCAGGAATCAAAGAATCCTGGTAGAAGTGCAAAGAGAATTGACACCCACATTTAGAGAAAACCAGCCATCCTCCCGTTTAAACAATACAAAGATAAATTCACTACAAATCCAAGCAATGAAGAAGAGGGGAAAGAGAAAGCAAGGAAGAAAAAAAAAGTAGAAATACCAATGACACAAACGAAATAATGTACA
>VCCN01000756.1:5758862-5770416 GCA_006491835.1 Architeuthis dux | reverse complement strand
GTTTGCCGGTAAGACGTGGCAAAGGTTAGGACAAGATAGGTCGTCATGGAAGGAGATAGGAAAGGCCTTTGTCCAGTAATGGACTTATAACGGCTGATGACGATGATATGCTTGTATGACTATATATAAAAATAACTTAATGTCATAAACCACTTGATAACACACTTAATTGACAGTGGAACTCTTTGGTGGCCGAAACGAAGTTTCTTAAAATTAGTATGACAGATAGAATTTTAAAAAAGACAAAAAATTACCTAAAGTTAAAAGGGGGGTAACTTTGATCAGTAGTTATTCCTCTTGATATTAACATTTAAATTTTCTTATGTGAAATTAAGAGTTAAACCACAGGGCTACAATCTTCAATTAACAACCATGGAAAAACAATACTATGACATCTTGTATTTTCGACCATATAATTTGCATGAAGTGTTTCTTTCTGGGATTGTGTTTGGGGTCATTCTGGCAAAGAAGAAGCATTTAAGGAACAGAATCCTCAACTCATTGCTTTAACCTAAAACAGTGTTTCTTAAGTGGGTGAATGAGTCACCCAAGGGTGAATTAAATTATTTTTTTTTTGGGGGGGGGGGTGAATAAAACTAGAGGTGTAAATGATGGGCAAATGAAACATGAAGGGTGAAAGGCTTATTTTACTCAAATATTTATACGTTTTCTGCACTTGAAACATTAATGGGTGTGTTGATCATACAATACAATAAGAAAACACTATTTCTAAAAATCTAATTCTCAGTTCTATGATTGTTGTTTGCTAACTTTATGCAAACTAGAAAAATAATAATCTTTTTTGCATTTTAATTATTTGTAACTTCTAGTTTTCTTCAAATATCTTAAAATTTCATCTTAATGTTGGCAAAAACTTTAATGTTAAATATTTCAGTTCAATTAAACACATAAACAAATAAAAACTTTATTTTGCTGTCAAGAAACATGTAGATAAACTTAAGTTATGTAAACAGTAACCAAAAAATATTGAAAGGCATCAAAACTTTACAAGTATTTTAGTGAAATAATTAGATTTGACAGAATATAAGTTTTACTATTGTTCCATGTATATACCCCCTTATTTTCTAAGACAACCAAGGGTGAATGAAATTATTTTGGGGAGTGAATGAAACAACAGGGGTGAATGAAACATGAAGGGTGAAAGACTTCATTGACTCAGATGTTTATATTTTTTCTATTCTTAGAAGTGATTGTTGTGGTAAACAAGTACAATAAAAAAAACATTATTTCTAAAAATCTAACTCTAAGTTCTAAGACTTGTTTGCTAACTTTATGTGAACTACAAAAAATTCTAATAATGTTTTTGTCACTCCCAGTTTTCTTTACATATTTTTAGGATGTTCAAAAAACATCAATAAAATAAACATTTAAGAAATTAATTAATTTATGTTTTTTGCTCATGATACAAAATGGATTAAAATTATACACAAAGGAGAATAATGCAAAACATAAGGAAATTTAGTCATGGGTGAATGAGATTTTGTAATAAAGACTTGAGGGTGAATGATACTGAAATAGTTTTAAAAACACTGACCTAAACCATGACTTTCATGATCTTTTTAAGAGAAATATTTTGGAGGGGGAAAAAAGCTGTATTATATGACAGGAAATGAAGAATGACATATTTTAGGATTTCTTTTTAAAAGGATTTAAAAACCGCACAATTCTACTGCCAATGCACTACACACATCTTTCAGTATAATTAATATAGTCATACATCAACTTATGCCCGACCAACTAACAACTGCTCACAGATACTTCTACATAAGAGCTTAAAACCCATACATTGCAGTTCTAAAGCTTAACTGCGAATGACAAAAATTTCTGTCATGTTATTGTAAGGCTTGCTAAAGAGAATACAATGTAAACAATATTTGTTTCAAGATCTCCAGACAGGGAAAGAGAGAAGGAGAGGGTAAAAGAGCAGACACCTTGCTGGGTTGAGCTAATGACTGGGTGAAAGAAATGTAATGGATGACATTTGTTCCTTTCTCTTCGGAAAGGCAAGGAACATATATATACAATATAGAGGTTCTGGTAAATATGTAGGTGTCATGGTATCTTATGTTGTCCAGTACATATATTTCAGTTCAACCTATAACGATCGACGCAAGTCGATCCATGGCAGTACCTACAACAAGCCCCAGGGTTGGCTATATGAATTAACAAACCTAGTAAAGGAGAGGAGTTGATACACTGACCATCTTCAGAAAGGCAAGGAAGATATACATACAATATAGAGGTTCTGGTAAATATGTAGGTGTCATGGTATCTTATGTTGTCCAGTACATATATTTCAGTTCAACCTATAACGGTCTACCCAAGTTGATATATGGCAGTAGCTACAACAAGCCCCAGGGTTGGCTATATGAATTAACAAATCTAGTAAAGGAGATGAGTTGAAATACTGACCATCTTTCGGAATACTATAGGGTTCATACTGATGGTCTAGAGCACAGTGGATAATCTTCTCAACACGATGAACGAATGAACTGGAGACATTCACTTCAAGAGGGCCAATAACAAATCTCAGCACAGCATTTTCTCGGATGTCTTGCATCTCATCAGTGCTGTTGGCATCGACAGATGAAGACGATTTACTACCTGAAAAACAAATTTATAAAACAAAAATATTAGGTTGTTACACATGAAATATCTTCTATTTTGTTACATCATAGAGTATAAGGCTAAAAGTGAAAGATTTACTAATGTGATTGCATTTTTTTTTTTTTTCAGATTCAATGTGAAATGAGATATAATACGTTATTATAATGTTTTGGGCCCTTAACAGCAATGGTGTCTACCCAAGAAATTAAACAAATTTTCAAGCACGATTTCAAATTACATCATAATGATAATGTCAACAAAGTATTTGGAGTGAACACAAATACAAATGTTCATCATTAGTTCAATAGGTTTAAGTCTGGAAATATGGATACCAATCGTAAACACCAAGGGAGTTTGAGATATGAAGTCTTGCAGCATTCTCCATATTCACCTCACATTTCTCGTAAAGATTATCATCTTTTCAAGCATTTTGAACTTCATATCCATAATAAAAAGTTCAATAATAGGGATGCCATGATTCATGCTTTTACTGAATTTGTCACCGCTAAACACAAAGAATCTTATAGATGACATGTTATCATTAGAGGATCATTGGAAAAAGATTATTGCTCCAAATGGGTCATATTTTGATTAAATCAATGATGTACCGGAATATCAATCTGGTCGGATATCCAGTGCCGGATTCACAAAACAAATCAGATTCCAAAGTAAAAAATTAAGATTAAATTAAAATCCACGTCTGTTAACAAATATTGGGTGGCTAAAATTTGAAACTGGTGGAAAAGTGATAATTTTTGTGAATCTGGCACCGGATATATCTGACCAGATTGATATTCCAGTGCATCACTAGATTAAATATTTACCATTTTTTGTTGTTTCCTTCATCTCACTATTCAAAAAATGACATTTCATATGTAATAACATAATAGTAATAAAAATATAACGATAGTGAAAATGCTTCATCTAACTACAATTGAAGAAATCTGTGTGTGTGTATGCACCACAAATACTCGACCACTGGGCATGGTACCAAGTTGACATTCACCAGATATATTAGTCAGCACACAAGGCAGTGCAGTGTAGAGTTTGAAGTTTTTTTTTGGATCAGCGGTTCTCGAGAAATCTAATAAAAATAAATAATAAATAAAACAAGCCCGGCTGTTGCAGTGTCAAACTTCACTCCTACATCTATTCCAACTGAAGATGATTACTGCAACTTTTGTATTGTATATATAATAGATAAATTTGTAGATATACAAGACTTGTCAGTTTGGCTCAGTTGGTAAGAGAGCCGGCTAGCAATCACTTGATGGGATAGATAAACAGTGAAGAGTTTACTCCCCTAAATTAGGTGAGGATTGTTGTTCTTGTTACGGGGGAAAAACAAAGTCAACTCCAGCTTGGACTGGAGTTTGTCAATTAAAGATTAATAGATCTTTCTTCATAGTTTCAATAGATTATCTACTTTGATTTCAGCTCTTTAGAATTATCTAAATTTAGATATAAAATATCTAAACTGGCTACACTGATGAGAAGTAACTGAAATACTTTGAAGCCGTATTTCTGTACAACAGACAGAAAATTATTACATGACAATTATGGCCGGCTACTCCACAGACCATACTGTCCCACCCCTTCCAAACATGCACCTTTGGAGCATGCACTGCCCCAGTCTATTAAAAAAGAAAGAAAACTTGATACATACTCCGTTTTTTTTCTGGTTCCATGACAGTGTAGAGGTAATCAAACCAAAAGATGCCAAATTTCTGTATGCCATACTGCTCCGTGTAGACTTGGTTGTGTTTGTCAGTATCAGTTATGAAGGACGTGGGTTGACGGACATTCTCGGGGCAGGCAATGTCAAAGAGAGAATTTGTGAGGTAGCTGAAGGGCTTGTCTGCATTATCCAATGATTCACCACCTTTCACCAACACTTGACACTGTACAGAAAATAACAGAAAGCATTTGTAGGAAGTACAGGTATATCTTGATTAGATAATATGTTCCAAAGTTTGTCTTATTATAATAATCTAATGTGTTTTTGTTTTCAGCTTATACTTAGTTACATTGATTTGTACAGCAATACCGTAACTGTACTACATCAAGACCACACAAATCAAGGTTTCCTGTAAAAATCAAAGTTTCCAACTTTTGCTCAGACAATCAAATCACTTTTTCCCTATCTTTGATATTGTCAACGCAACATTTCAGACGATCAATTCTACAGCCTTCTTCAGGTGTAATATGTGATATCCGTAAGGAAAGAGAGTCTTGTTTTCTGGTTTCTTTCTCTGGTAATTCAAAGCAAAAAATGGTATCAAACAGAAAATTTAAGCGTTGACAGCAATGCTTGTAAAATAAGTTTCTTTATTTTAGCAACACATGCAGTATAGCTTGTTCCATACCTTTTTAACATAGAAATGTTCTCAGTTCCTTTCTTTGTTGAATAAAGAATTCCATCTTGTGTCTCTGTTGAGCTAAATTCAAATAACTTTTTCTGTGTTATACCATATGTGTTGCTGTTAACATTTAAATTTTCTGTTTTCTACCATATTTTGCTTTGAACTACCAGAGAAAAAGACTGGAAAAAGGGACTCTTTCCTTATGGATATTATATATCACACCTGAAGAAGGCTATAGAATGAATTGGCTGAAATGTTGTGTTGACAATATCAAGGATGGAAAGAAGAAATTTGATTGTCCGAACAAAAATTGGAATGTTAATACCTCTTTTCAAAGTTATAAACAAAATCAAAGCAAGTCAAGTAAAAGTACAGCCAGATTTTTCTCAATAGTCAATACTGAGTCAAGAGCATAGTAATACCTATGAGGTGGTACATTTGGCAAGAAATATATAGTAGAAAAGTCTCTTTAAAACAGGAGGACCGCAGGGCACAAAGTCTCTCTCACAGGACGCCTCTTCGGAGGGAACTTCTTCTGAATGACACTGAATCACTCTACAATAACGACGTTCGTCAGACCACAGCCTAGAGCGAATTATGCTCACTCCCCATAATCAGCCACTTATATCCTACTAAGGAATGATTCAAGTGTCCATGTGCAAAGTGTCTGGCACAGCAAAACATGAGCAGGGAGCTAACAACACTGCCACACAGTCTCTTCTATTCGCCTACTTCTATTCCAACTGAAGATGATTACAGCAACTTTTGTAAAGTATATATAATAAATAAATTTGTAAATATATAAGACTGGTCAGTTTGGCACAGTTGGTAAGATCGATCAGGATTTCAATTCACAGGGAAATGTTAATTTTATATATCTGTTTGGTTTAACGTGACAGGATATACAAACAGTGAAGAGTTTACTCCCCTGAATTTGGTGAGGATTGTTCTTGTTATGGGGCGAAAATAAAGTCAACTCCAACCTGGACTCGAGTTTGACAAAACCTGTAGGAAAGACTTACTCTGAGATCTTCCGGTTCCTTGACATCACAGGCACATCGTCCTTGGCTAGAGACAGAGATGTGGGTCACTCCACACTGAACATCCAAATAATTACGACCATGAAGAAAAATGTCAACAGCCAATCCACCGGCCTCGATAAAAAGAAATGGCCGGAAAGACACACGATTTGGACCAAAATGCACGGCTTCTCGTACAGTTTCTGTCAGCTGGAAACGAAAGAGAGAGAAACAAGTAAAGATTTAACTGAGGTTATTCATACATATAATTAACTTATATAATACACATGTATGTCTATATTTTTTGTCAGTAACATTTGTAAAGGGAAATAACTATTAAATACTAATTATAGAGTAGTCTTGCTTTGTTATGATATCTAAAGGTTATCCCGAAGTCAGACACCTGTGCGGAAATGTAAGTGAACCCAGTCACCTCAGGAAATAGGTATATTGTCTAAATATTGTCAGTGTCTAAAACAGGATGGGACCGGTGATTGACACCACGTAGGTGTTAGAGAAACTATAAAGCAGACCCGAACAGCATAGCCGAAGAGCAGACAGAAATCTCAACACTCAAAGAAAACGCATCCAAAAGGCAGAAGACCGCTGTCCCTGTTGGGGACAGACTGGCGGTTCTCCTTATCATCTCTCTCTCACTCTTCGACCGACAAAGATGTATGTTGTGTAATAAAAATATGTCCAGATATTTTTATAAGTCTTCGAGTTTCCTTTCTATCCAAGTCCAGGACACCCCACTATACAACAGCTAACTTTTTTGTCTTTTTAAAAATCTTTTGAAAAAAATCGGGTTCATTCAGATTTTAAAAAAAACAAGAAAATTCAGAGCAACATAATATTTTTGATATTTTTTTTTAAGTACAATGCAATTGCAAAATTATTAAAATAACATCATTTTAGGATGGCATGGATAAACTAGTTATCTATACATATAATAGTCCTATTCTGTCAGTAATGCTTTCATTAATTCCTGACCATTGACAATCCAGCTCTTCCTGATCTTCAATGCATTTCTATAGTAAAATCAGTGCATTTAAGTTATACATATAATAGCCCTATTCTGTCAGTAATACTTACAATAATTTCTGACCATTGACAATCCCTTTCTTTGTGATTTTCAATGCATTTCTAATGTAAAATCATTAACAATTCATTTACATAATATATATATTCTATTCTGTCTATAACACTTGCCTTAATTCCTGACAACTGACAACCCCTTTCCTTCTGATTTTCAATGCATTTTTGTATTGGATTATTATATTTTGCAGTGCTTTTCTACAGTAAAACTATTAGCAATGCACAATGACTTGTACTAATATCATTGGCTTTGCTACATTTAACTGAGGAAATGATTCCGTTGAGAAAAGGAAAAGAGGGAGCAAATCAACTGACTTTCTTTAAAGCAAAGAAAATCCTTTGGCCCACAAGCTGAGAGAGGTTAAAATGTTGGATATTTAGGCAGCCGTGGTCACAAGTGTTGAAAATTATAAACAGGATATTGACGAAAATCTCAAACTGCAAGGTGTCAGGAACCGGAAGACAGGCCAGGTATCATAAACAGGATATTGACCCTGACTGCAGATGGTGGGCTAGAAAATCAGCTTGGGCGTTCAAACCCAATAAAAGCGACACAGAGGCCTTCAGGAAGCAGAGAGACAGACTGCCTAGGCTGAGGGAAGACACAAGGCCAGTTTCCCTGTTGGGAACAGTCTGTCGGCTCTTATTATCTCTCTCCCACTCTTCATTCACCGCTACGACACAATGTATCTTATGAAATAAAAATATATCCTCATATTTTTATAAACCAAGTTTTGAGTCTTTCCTTTTCTCCGAGTTCAGGATTTTCCTCCCGCGGACCAAGAAGGCTATACAACAAAAGTACAAACCTTCAACATTAATGAAGCGTTGGTTATGTAGAAGCCCAGGCAAAGAATGGGAGGCGGAGATTTTTTCTTGGGTCTGCTGAATGTTCCGTCTTCTTCTTCATCTTCATAATCTTCAGGCAGAATCTGAGGGACAAATGACCACGCCCAGTTGGCCCAACCTTGGTCATCTTCACCTTCAATATTCGAAGATTCTTCCTGACCTGAAAAAAAAAAAAAAAAAATAAGTATGCAGTCATACATTGAAAGATTTCTTTGGATTATTTCAGATGATTTTTATGTTTTTTTGGTCGCTGAATTAAAAAATGAAAACCATTTTTCTCTGTGACGTAACAAAACATTTTTTACTTTCTTATCCTTAAATGAATATTGAAAAGTAAGAACCGTGTTTTATGAAAAAATGTTATGTGATCAAGAAAAATGGTTTTCATTTTTTCATTCAATACCCATAAATAAATAAAAATCTCCTAAACTAGTCAAAATTATAAATAGTATCAGTGGTGAGGGAAGCTCAACTGCTTCAGACATGTCCAACTGCTAAACATGCTACTTCCTACTGATATGACATCTCACTATGTTATGTTTCAGCCAATTTTCAGGTTTAGAAATAAAATAACTGGTTTTAAACATGGGTTTTAATATTAGAAAGTACAAAATTCAAACATTTTCCTTGAAATAAATTATCCATGTGTATAGTGCAAAATTATATGGAAACCTATAATTGAAAAGTAAAAAACATGTTTTGTGAAAAAACGTTATGTGATGGAGAAATATGGTTTTCATTTTTTAATTCAGCACCCAAAAATAAATAATCATCTGAAATAATCCAAACAACCTTTGATGACCTTAATTTTGCAGATCTGTGTTACTAAAGTAGCTGCATGTTTGTTTTTTCTTTTATTTCATGATCAATGTTCAAATACAAATATTCCATACACAAAGCATGTCCGGAAAGTATCCAGCCATTTAATATTAACAAAAAAAAACAGCCTACTTAGGGCAATAGTGTCTTATCCCCTTGGGACATCACACACTTATCCCAGTGTCCCTTCCACTTTACAAAACACTCTGTAAAGTCCTCTTTCGGGATCATCATCAGCTGCCTCATCGTGCTCTCTGTAATCTCGTCCAGTCTGAAATCTCTTAGGTAGGAAAAAGCCAGAAGTAGCAAGGAGCTAAATCCAGGCTGTAGAGGGGTGCTGACAGACCTGCGTGATGCAATGGTTTGCCAAAACACCTTGCACGAGATGTGAAGAATGACTCTCCTGGTCATTGTGAATGCAATGGTCACACAGTATCGAAGCTCACTCAATGTAGATATAATTCGTTATTATTGGAGGTTTTTAAGCCCTTAACAGCAATGGTGACTCTACCCAAGAAGTTAGACTAATTTTCATCAGGATTTATAATTAGGACATAATGTTTCTCAATCTGCTGATAATATCAACAGAGCATTTGAAGTGAACACTATTACAGTGCAAACTGTTCAGCATTGGTTCAATAAGTTTACGTCTGGAAATATGGATACCAATAATGAACCTCGACAGAGGCCCAAACCTTTTCTTAATGATGAATTATTGACAGCTGAGGCCAACGACCCATGAACAACAGTTCAAGCACTTTCTAGAGACTTTATCCTGTCATCTCAGTGCAAGGGATTATAAAGTTGAAAAAATGGGTCCCACATGAACTGGATGGAATGCTCCATGACATCACCTGACCCCACACCTCTTAGCAGACTGTCTAAGCTTAGAGAATCAGGATATGATATAATATGCTGCAACCTCCATGTTTACGTGACATTTCTCCTACAGTTTTCATCTTTTCAAGCATTTTCAATTTCATATCTATAATAAAAGGTTCAATAATAGGGAAGCCATAATTTGTGCTTTTATTGAATTTGTGACCACTAAACCTAAAGAAATTTATAGAGATGGCATATTATCATTAGAGGATTGTTGGAAAAGGATTATTGTATCAAATGTTAAACTATCAAAATGAAAAATACTTTCAGTTTCAGTGTTTATATTATAAAATATTAAAATTCTAAAACTTGAAAATCTTTTTAAAAACTATAAAATTCAAAAAATTCTAATAAACGTAGTTCCGCCTTTTGTATTGATGCCTTCTGATAGATGTACATTTTACGGCTATTTAGGCCATTCTCAACATTCTGATTGCTTCAAATGTGTCATATTGTTATTAAATATTTACCGTTTTTTGTTGTTTATATCATCCTTCATCTTTCTATTCAAAAAACAACCTAACCCATGACATCAAGACACTACTGTTTCAATGTGCGCTAATCTACTTAACACATTCAGTGCTTTCTACAAAGATCTTTGTAGATAGCATTCCTGAGTCACAACCGCTAAATACAAAGATTTCTTTTCTAACAGTACTTTACTTCCTATACATCCCTGATGTAACTATATGACCCAGTTTCAATGTCTCATTGGTGGTCTCAAGGAAACAGGTAGCACAATAGGGAGTATAACTGTAAAAAAACGAGTAGCACTGCAGGGTGTTAGCCAGGAATTTGATTTCCCCACCCTTTTTATAGGATTGGGGAGTTACCCAAGGTCTGTATTTTTATATTTTTTAAAAAGCCAAAAATGGCCAAAAAGACACTAAAAAGGGTAAAAAATATGGCAAAAATTGTTAACTATTTATAAGTTAATAGGAGTTGTGTTCCCCTTCATGATTGGCTGTTTAGAGTATATCAAGGTAGATGGCTCTTGAATGGCAGTGATTTACATAGTGCAGGGTTATTAACCCATCAGAGCTGGCCTTGGGGTGCCACCATTGGTATATTAGCTTACTTTTCCTATTTTAAGCTGAAGGAGTGAAGTCCCAGTAAATTGCAGTGCTGATAATTTCAATTGGATATTTTGATCAAAACAAAGCACAGCTTAATTGGGAAATTGGAATTAGGTTTCTTTGGGGAATTAGCCATTAAACAGCTAGTGAGAGCACTAGCTAACACCTTGCACTGAAAATGTTAATAGAAAAACAAATAAATGAAGAATTAAGCTTACCTAAAGATTGTCGAGTGACTTCTTGCGTATCTGGCTCCGTATTATCATCATCATCATCATCATCATCTTCCTCTTCAGGTATGTCCAGGATTCCGTAATAGAGCGCCAGGCAAAGTTCCACAAGTCGCACGAACAGGGGGAGTTGAGTATCAGTAAGAGAGACATCGAGCTTCTCACACAACACGTTCACTTTGGTCACAAGAGGCAGCTTAGAATGCATGCTCTCGTAGGTCATGTGCATGCGACAGCTAAGCGAGCAGCGGTACAGGAGAGGGTCCTGGTAGGTCTCGATCCGACCGCTGCTGTCACATTTGTCGAGGCAAACCGTCAGGTCGCAGAAGTTGATCACTTTGCGTAAGATGAGCTCAGCGGGTGTTACTTCGACGAACGTGCGGTTCCAGCCGGGGCTGACACTGTAGCATTCTGCCGATTTCACATTGACAGACAGAACAATGTCATCCTCGACAAATTTTAGGATGAGATTGTTGACAATGATGCTCACGTTGTTGATTACCTTAAAAGAAATAAACAAGTAAAAATTAAGATGAAGGTAAATACTACAGGTATACCTTGAGATCAGTGATTTTCTGTACGGCTCAAAA
>VCCN01000756.1:5720998-5733653 GCA_006491835.1 Architeuthis dux | reverse complement strand
AAATAATCTTAGCATTAAAATCTTTTTATAGAGAAACAGAATAACAAATGTTTCAAAACAGTAATGTTTTAATTTTTTATTCTGTTTCTGTTATGATAAGTTAAAACCTGTTCTCACGTGATGTACTGTGAAAGGGTAAGTAAAGATATGTAAAAAATGAAAACTGAAACCAAGGGAGATGTTTTTTAATTATCATTTTTGTTATGATTTAATTGGCCGAAATCTTTCTATGGATGGACATAAACGTAAATTTTCATGTCAACAAAAGAGGACACAACTGCTGTCATAATCTCAGTTAGCCCCTCCTTAATGACAAATAGCGACTTCCGTAATATGTAATTACGCAGTAATGTAATATGTAATTAGGGTGCGCATCGGCCCGCGCACACTCCCGGGCAGACCTGCGCAAACCCACAAGCACAAACAAATTACTTACATTTCTCCGTTACAACCTTTATAAGGGAAAACCCAACCGAATACGAAGAAGCTATACGAATGGCGGATAGTACAAGGTCCACCTTAAAAACCACATTTGTTGTTATTGTTACCATTTACGTTTCAAAATGGCCGCTGTTCCAGCTGCAGGGTTACTGCTTCTTTGATTTGAAATTCGTCATCGGCGTCTGTTATTCTGAAACTAGTACAGCGGCCATTTTGAAACGGAAAACTGACAAATCTCCTGAAGAAACGAAGGTGTTATGGATTGAAAGCACAACAAAAATCTCTTGCGAAATTTAAAAAAATATATCTCGTTTACTAGTACCCCAACTACGGACTAAAATACTTTGTCGGACAGTTTTGATTTGATTTTCCAACATGCTACTAAATGCACGAGGAAGTAACGAATAATCAGAGAAATTGATTTTTAAAAAAATGCGTGCAGCAGAAAAAAATCGGTGTTTAGTCCTTTTGAACAGAAGAAGTTCAAAGTTCTCGGAAGTACAGTTCATGTTGAATGTTCTTGAATTGAAAGTCCTTGAGTTTTCGTCTGTATTTTGTTGTGTGGGTCAAAAATATTGTTTCTAAGTGGAAAGGAATAGATATACATTGTACATGAAATTGAAAAGATTCGAAAGTGTTTGACAAAGTCAACTCCTGATTTTGTCCTGGAGTTTGACAATAGTTTTCCCTCGATTCCACTGAGATCTCATTTTTTTTTCAAACCTAACTTCACCTGGTAGCACTCGTAAAAAAGAAAAGTTGTCACGCATTACTTTATATATACCAATTCGTGACGCCATAGTAAATTCTATTTTTAGAACGAAACAAGTGAATTGATTATTAGACTGACTACCAAGGTAAATTGGGACACAATACTAAATTTCGCTGGGTATGAATTGACGATAAAACCTATCACACTTCAATAGGAAATAATATTGTTTCTTATGCGCGCAGATCTTTATTTTCTAGCTTACGTTCATGAGCTCAGTCTACATTTTTCTCAAAAGGAATCGTGTTAGGTCAATGTGGACCTTTAACGGTTCAGGTTAACGTATCTCAGGTAGAAAGGTGTGACGACGTTACAAATCTAATCAATCCTGGTAGTAGTTGGGTCACAGGTGTGTTCAGTGTTGGACTCGGATTTCACTACGTCCATCAACGTTGTGTGAGTGTGTGTAAAATGTACTCCCATATTATAGGCTGGGTTAAGATTCGGATAATCCAAAACGACTAATCTTTTCATGAAATTGTATTTTTCTTAAAATTGATGTTCTTTTATGGAGGTTGTTTGCCGGCGCTCCAAAGGTTTTGTGGAGGGAAAGGAGCCAGATCTATTGATGAGAATCAGGTCTTCTGTGAGGAAGGTTTTGTGGAGGCCGGCTTGATGCGTGAGATTTCTCCATAGTAAAGGTTTAAAGTAAACATGACTCCATTTAAATACGATCAATGGTAGAAAAAGGGAAACGGCAACGAATGACAAAAACGAAAGAGACAATCCTTGAAAGAGACGAACATTTCTTTATTCAAACAAGCGTGTAAATTTAGTTATATGTTTAGGTGTGGGTGTGTGTATGTAAAAGTCCATTGTCCGTGTATATGTGTGTAAATGTCTAAAAGTCCTTTGTTCCAGTATATTTGTTTTAGTGTAGGTTTGCGATCGTGTAAATAAAATGTCTTTCATGATGATAATGTATGCGTGTGTGTAAATAAAGTGTCTTACTTACACTTTGGGCCGAATTATTGGCTTGTTATGAAAATCTGGGTTCTGGCTCTCAGGCACGTGGCCGGAAGGCCAAGGGTAGAAAAGGGGAGCGAAATTCGAACACGTATTCACGTTATGCCGGTCTGAGGAGAAAATAGACTGATTCAAAAAGGAAGGAAAGAAGCCAGATCTATTGATGAGAATCAGGTGTTCTGTGAGGAAGGTTTTAACTCTGGGGAGAAAAGAGACTGATTCAAAATTAGCGCCTGTCACGTGATTACTTGCTGGTTTCACTCACGGGAGACACCTCCGCTTTGACTCGCCACACTCTCAATCAATAAGACTCAATCAATAATTTCACAACTAATTTTTTGTGCTTGCAATTCAATAAGACTTTTGTTAGCTCCAGAAATTTGTTACATTTGTTTCAGAAAAATCAAAGCTTTTGCTATTTACATTGTAACTAAATGCTAAAAATTCCTTTTTGTACAGAAGTACATGTAGGGACCACACTAATTTGAATACAAGTTTGTAGGGCCCCAGCCAAACCGACCTAGCTAGCTTAAGTACTCAACTTAACGCAGTAGAACAATCCATCAACTTCACACATGAAAAAGAAGCCCAGAACATATTACCTTTCCTCGACACCCTACTACATATAACGGAGCACAACATCAAGCTCAGCGTCTTCCGCAAATCTACCAACAAAGACGACTACATACATTTCTACTCGCACCACACATCCAAAATAAAATCAGGTCTCATCATAGGCTTCTTCCTCAGAGCCTTTACGATATGCAGCCCTGAGTACCTAGATGAGGAAGGAAAATACATAGTGCAGTCGTTCTCCTCGCTCAACTACTCACGATTCTTTATACACAACGCTAAGATGAAGGCACACAAAATACACAGGACCAAAACTACAAGACGCATCACACTACCCGTCCAGGCCACTCAATAAAAGGATATATGAACACCGTAGAGCCCTCAAGCTTGACGACCACCTAAACGCTTTAGTTGGTCACAGGTACACACACAACCACAATTTTAACTTACAGAAAACTCACATAATAAAACATACACAATTCCATGAAAGACCCTTAACTGAGATAATTCTCAAACAACGCAACATCACAATCATAAATAATCACATAGACACACAAGGGATCGGATATAATACAGGTTATATCCCATACACAGGACACATACACACAAAATAGCACAGACATATACACACATACTTTCATCCACATTCAAATATACACCCACCCACATACACATATAAGCAGATACATACCCTGCTACATACACACTCGCATATCCACACACTTTTAACCACACACATACACCCACCCACATAAGCATATACATGCCATACACACACACTGCTATACACTTACACCCACCCACATATGCATATAAGCCTATACATACATACCCAGCCATATACACAGACACATATCCTTATCCCATCTGGACAGAACCATCAAGAGTCATAAATCACACCCACTTAAAAGTCCAGAGGAGACAGCCACTCTATCTAAACACCCCGTTCCCTACGCCCTTTATAGCTCATACACTGACATTTTCTAAAAAGTAACTTCCCATCGAACAAACTAGGTCACCCAAACATACAAAACACATATCATTTCATTTACACTACACAGCATGGATAGTCGCTCGACTCTGCTATGTTCAAATCTCTTCTGATGATGTCGTTCACAACAACGAAATGCACAAAGATTTATCTTTATGATAATAAACATGTTTGAGACGTAACACGCTTTTCTCAATATTTCTTTCCCACGTTGTCTAATCAAATCTACCATATATAACATATATAATTTATTCAAGAACAATAACAATGCACGATTGAATGAATGGATATTGATTGGGGAATATAATGCTGGTTGCATTAAGAAAATATTCAGTTTGACTAGAACGAAAGAGTCAATAAGAAGTTGTTGTAATGGGTATATATGCAAGCGTATGCATAGGTGATTCATTGTATAGGAATATGTAGAATAACACTTGTCGTGTCATAAGTGTATGCTAATCAAAATCAGGGACTTTGCTTACTTGCTTTGTGAATGTGAGAATTTGCCTTTGCGTACATATATGCACGAGCCTGTGTGCGCGGTTGAATATGTATGTGTGCTTGTGTGAGTCAATAGCCCGATGCCAGCAGGCATCGGAAGTGCTACTGGCCTGAAATTGTCTATCTGGTATTTATACGAATTAGACCGGCTCCCAGTGCAAGTAAAAATTAGATGAATTTTCATTGGTCGAAAAGTCCAAAATAATTGTTGAGCAATCATTTGGCTGTTTGAAGTTTGCGCCTTTTTCAACTCGACCGAGGGGACCCGTGGGAGCCGATTTTGGTGATATTTGGAGAATAAATGTTTGGAGGTGAGGAAAGGTGAAGGAGTCGACAAGTTGTATAAAATAGGATCGAAGAAATTCCCTCCAAAATATAACAGCAAAAATTCAAATATTAATTTAAATGGAAACAGTGATTATTTATTGACCTAATCGCAAGCAAGTTTTTCAGCAAGCGAAATCAGCTTCGTTTGGAGCCCCCTTTTCACACAAAAAGAAACCGATCCACTGAAACCAATTAGTCGGTAAAAGAAATCTTCAGAAGTAGTCGGAAAAAATCTACGACAGAAAAGAGCAGCCGACACTAGATGCAGTAACCACACATCTATCGAATCAACAACAAATACACGTATAGGAGAATACACATAACTCCATACCCATCGACACATACATCAACATCTGGGAGTAACTTTCCCCCAACACAAATCCTTACGAAATTCCACATCTTAAATTACATATGACTACCATATTTACCTACTCACTCTAACATAACCTCAAAAGACTTACTACCTTAACAAACATACAGAGATTTCCACACTTATAGAAAACTGTGAACTCTTAACATACATTGATGAACATTTGCAGACTCTATTGGCAAACATATAATCTTACATAGCAAATAAAGGTGATCTCCATTGTTGTTTGTTAACCGATTAAAAGTTCTATTACTGTTGAATATCCTCCTGTTTCCTGTTGAACATTCTCCTGTTTGTCTAATGATTTCATTGAACCTTGAACTCGCATTGAATTATTCATCTTTGTTGTGCATGTAGAAATACGGCACGCACATATTGATTCTAAGTGAGCATATGAATTATCTTCCACTTGTTATGAATTTCTTTCTTTTATGAATTCTCTTATTTATTTTTATTTTTTAAACATTGTATAACAGGATACATATCACTTTCGTAGTGACATCTTTGGTCCACTGGTCACAATATACATCGCAGATAATATAATTCTTTTTAGACACATTGCTCCGAAATAATCAACTAATAGTGTAATACGATATATATTAGAGACACAAAGTCTGGCAAAGTCCAACATCTGTTTACGTCCAATTATGTTTAAATTTGTTGACAAAACCAAGCCGAAATCTAAGATTCCGACGATGTACACCCCTCTCACATACTAGTTTCAATAAAAGCCACACGCACAATCCACTCTAGGTCAGATCTCTCATGCCCTGTCCTTTACGATGATCCACACACCTTTTTCGATCAACGTACGTACACACACATATATACATACAAACTAACGCTTAATTTCTGTCGGTCTACACATACGAATAAACGCAAGCACATATGGACCATATACCCCTTTGACCACCTTTTGCATCTGCAACGAACATTAAGAAACTTTATTCCATAGTTAAGTAGCAAACCAATCTGAAAAACATATTTCTTCTTCTCAACTAATGAGAATCTAACTGTATCGATCTAACTTATGCACATTTCTAATAAATATCTTATTTTAAGTTACATTCGTATCTGCATTTGTATTGTGCATGCAATTGTGTATATTTATCTTTTCCATTCAAATATTGCATGCAACATTATTTATTCCTTTTACGACCACAGAAAGAGATGGTGAAAGAAAGAACTAAGGTATGCATTTTCTCTCCTTACTTGGCTAACTAAATCAGCAGAAGCCACAAATAATTTAAGGCCAGGACTACTACTTTATCCATAGCTATTGCTACTACTTTTACAACTAATATCGCTACGCTCCTTTCAAGCTAAGCAAATTCACTTAGTGTTAAATGTTAACGTGGTAAGGTTAAGTTTTAGGTAATACTAATGGAGTCAGATATAATTTAACCAAATTAATTTAATCCACCTCGTAACAATCGCTTAAAAAAATTTTAAATCTTGCTTTTTCGAACTTTTTAACAATAAAAGTTTTGAGAGTAATTTTTTGCGTTTTTCCTATAAGGCTTTTGGGGCCTATACGTGCCTTCCCGAGGGTGCGTGTGTCTCTGCACACTCCTGGGTAGATCCGCACATCCTCGTGTAGGCCCCTCCCTCAAAACCTTAATGAAAGCATAAAAGATTACTTGAAGTGACTAATTTTCTTTACAAAAACGGAAGCTAACGAAAGGAACAAGGAGAAGTAACCGCATACTTCGAAACCTCACTTCCGTACGACGGACGAAAATGAACAGAGATATTTTTGAAAATTGATATTGTGAAAAGTTGTTATAAATAAAAAATTGATATTGTGAAAAGTTGTTATAAATAAAAAAATTGATATTGTGAAAAGTTGTTGTAAACAAAAAATAAACGTAATATTTTGCCTAAGAAAATTTTCCAAATTTCTTTGACAGAAATATATCAATTTTAATAATCTGCCAAAAATCAACTAATTATTAGATTTGAATAAAATTGTAGGTACTTATTTGTCAAAGAACAAATTTTTTAAAAAGAAGTTTCCATTCAAATTTTGGAGAAAAATTGTTTTTCCATGTGATTACTCTCCCCACTCCCCTATTAATTTAATTTGATAATTTGTTTTACTTATACAACCGTGTTTTCATTGAGTTTTACATATTTTAAAGATAAATTCCTACAGAAATAGATTCTGTACCTTTGAAAAACAAAACTGGGCGGATGCCTTACTTTAAAAAACAGGAAAATTCTTTTTGCCAATATTTTAAGTTTTATTTGATTAATTATAATTTAGGTTTTTGGTCTGAAAAAATGAAAAAAAAACTCACTCTAAATAATGTTTTAAGATCTTTTATCGAATATTTTTAGTATAAAAATCAATGCTAGAAAAACGCCATTACTTTCTTGACAAGCTAATATAGCTCATTCACCCCTAAAAACATAGACATAACCATCCAAACGTTTGAACTAGCAGTTAGAGAAGACATCGAAAACTACAATAGTAACATTAATAGACTATCCTGACCATATGCCAACCTCACCACTAAACAACGACAATCCCTAAATAAACTTACAGAAACTAATGACCTAATCATAACCCGAGACGATAAAGGTGGATCGACAGTTATCTGGGGTATTGAAGCATATCTTAGAGAGGCATACACCCACCTTAATAATACTAACTTCTACAAAGAACTCCCTCAGGACCCCTTTACGGACTACCAGAATATCATAATTAACTCTCTAGAAGAAATGCACCATAACAGTTTAATCGACAAAAAAACATCTCATACACTTAAACCCACTAACACAAAATCCGCACGATTCTAACTACTCCCTAAAATACACAAAGAAAATAACCCAGGTAGACCGGTAATTTCTTCAACTAACTGCCACACAACTAAAATATCTAAATATGTCGACCATTACATATAACTCCTAGCCATACGTAAAATCCTACATACGAGACACTACAGACCTCCTAAACAAAATCAAACACATTAACACAATACCCGGAAATGCTATTCTGGTCACAATGGATGTTAAATCCCAATACTCTAATATCCAACACGACGAAGGAGTTTCAGCCCTTAAAAAGACCTAGATAATAGACTTATAAAAGTAACGAAAACGGAAATTATTACTACTCTCATGAACCACATACTAACTATAACAATAGACACTTCCTCCAAATTAAAGGCTGTGCTATGAGCACAGTCGTGGCACCATCTTACGCTATTAATTTCATGGGTAAATTTGAAGAAACCCACATCTACCCTGCGATTAAGAACGACTGCCTCTTCTACGTTAGATATATAGACGACATTCTCTTTATATACACAGAAGCTAAACTAGATAACTTCCTTACACACCTAAATTCTACACATGACTCTATTAAATTCGGTTATGTAAAATCTGTGTCCCGGTCATTTGTGTCCCGGTCATTTTCGTCCCCAGACATTTGCGTCTCGGTCATTTGCATCCCGGACATTTGCGACCTGAACATTTGCGTCCCGAGCTACTTATAAACAAGCCATCGTCTCTCTCGCTTGCTATACTGAAAAGAGTCGTATTTAGGGTTCTGATTAAATTACCCCTTTTTATAAATATATTCTTCTATTTTAGTAACTTTACATAGGCTTTCCTGAGTTCTATCGACATGAAATTATATTGCGATTTGCCGATAAGATGGGAGTCTTATTTGTAGTTTCCGTTTAAAATTACACCTTTTTAAAGATACAGTCTTCTATTTTAGTAACTTTACATAGGCTTTTGGTGATACTATTCTATTAGTAACCTTTTTGGTGAGTTTTATCGGCCTTATACTGTGATTTGCCGAGTCTAGGGGATTTGCCGGACGAAGCCGGATAGAGATAAATAATATAATAATGGGAGTCTTGTTTAGGGTTTCTATGTAATGTTGCTAAAATAGAAGAATATATCTATAAAAAGGTGTAATTTAATCAGAAGTCTTCAGTCTAGTCTTCAGTATATTATTTATCTCCGTTCGGTAAATCCTGTCATTAAACACTAACAATTATTTAAGTTGTTGCTAACTTATTACGGAACAAATGAAAGCAGAAAACTTGAACAGTATTTTATTAAATCTAATTACAAAGGATATAATTTAGGGCCAGGGTTAGTAGTCTTTAGGGTTAGGGTTACAATTAACAACAATAAAAGATTAAAAATATTTTTTGGTAAAGATTTATGTGTCAGGAGTTGTGAATTCTCTCTGTCAATTTTAGGTGTTTTCAACCAATCTGTTAGTTTTTAGAAAAAATGTTTTTTTCAGATTTTACGAGGGGGTTCTATTTGCAATGTAACTATAAATATTAAACATAATAGGCACACACACACCAGAAAATTCTATCCTGCTGGTATAAAATAACCCCCCAAAAACCTACCAACTCAGAATTCAAACACAAACCCTCGATTCAAGTAGGACTTTTTCTCCAGACACCTTTGAAAAAGGCTGATTTTCTCAGTCGAAACATGTTAAGTAATACATAATATATATATTCCATTGTTTAATGGAAGCTTTTGGCAAGTACAGCATCTTGGCATTTGTAATTATTCCAGATTTCCAGAATTAAGTTTGTCAAAGCAAGAATTTTTCTCTCCTTTCTTTGTGATCATCAATAAAATGTTTTAAAATACAGCAAATCTTTGTTTTGTCAGTAAAAGGGGGAAGCATGTTAGAAAAATAACAGATGTCTAAAATAAAACAACGAGGATTGTTTACCTCAAATAATAGTTTGCTCAAAGAAAACTGGGATTATTTCCCTTACCGTCTGAAAGGGAAGTAGCTGTCAACAGCAAATTACGTCGTTTGTCATCACCTGACTATAGAAACATCACCCGCTAACTTTAAACGTGCTGATTGATGAAGTGTTATAAATGTATTTTTCATTGTTTTTATAGCAAAAAGTATTTTGCGCAGTTTAGATGAAACTATTTTCCATCAAATCATCTTCATCTAACGATTAATTTATTTTCGGTAGATTTTTAACTACAGTTAATTTTCTTTATATATTTATATATCTATCGTTTCTGCTTAACCAAGAAGGACAATTAGTAATCAATTCTACGTTATAGTTATTGCAAATTTGTCTTTCTTTTAGGCAAAAGTTTCGGCTTTTTTCTTTCTAGCGAAAACAAGAAAAAAACTTACGTTTTTAAAATAGGATGTCGAAGATCTTTCAAAAGTGCCTGGTCATAACTATATCTAAGCTTCTTCGATATTATTAAAATGTTTTACAAAGACGATAAATAGCAGTTCTACTTTCATTATTTCTCGAAATCTTTCAGTATAATCAAGTTTTAGTACGATTATTGAAAAAGATTAAAATATTAACGATTTATTTAAACCTTAATCCCTACGCCTACCCCTAAATCCTACCCTTAACCCTTGGCTTAGCTTAGGGTTTAAGGTTAAAATAAATCGTTAATATTTTTATAATTTCTTATTTTTTTTAAATAACTATTTTCAGGCAAATGACTTAATTATTCTGGAAAATTAACATTTTCCCGAAAAATGACAATCAGATTCCTGTGATACTATCGGTAGCAGTGTTTTAGAAGTAAGTAAAATATATCCTGGATTTTACAAGTGCATGAAAAACTGCCTATGGGAGGATTTCAAATTAAATCATGAATTCACCTAAAAAGATGTCATGTAGGTAAAAATGTCTATTTTAAAAATCCACCCGGAAATATGTCAAGTAGGTAAAATTAGCCTGTTTATTTTGACCACCCAGGGAATTCCAAGGCAAAGATAAGTTTGGGGCTAGACTCTAACATTAATGGATGAAACCTTTGGCCAGATGTAGGTACTCCCGACAAAGGGATTTGACATCATAATTAATCGTTGTAATTTCAATTGATAAAGCAATTTTAAGGACCCCCCCCCCTTTTCTACCTACGCAAAGGGGCCCTGTAGCCGATTGGCGTCCACTGTTTGGTCACTGGATTAATGTGGCAATATGTGGTCCCGCCCCGGTGGTGACAGGGTGAGGAATCGGACCAATAGAATTGCAAGTTAGAGCCCAGCAAGTGAGGGTGATTGCGAGGAAGATGTTGAATTGAGTTGGGGGGGAGGGGGCTCGCAAGCCCCCTCCAAGAAATGGACAATTTTCATAAAAGGAGCTGGGTTTTGACCAGAACAGCAGACCGTGATAACTGATTTGTTGGGACAGAGGGACTGGCGTGGGACCTGAGAAGTGGGGACTAAGATTACGACTTAACTAAGGAACAGAAACTGCAGTTGGAAGTTCGATCCTTACTTCTTGATTACAGGCTTAAACTCCTGTATCCCTGCATAGACTACACTCTGCATCTTCTTCGCCGCTACAAACACTTCAATTCTGTCTCACGGGTCGACCATTAACCGGCCGATCTACTGACCCTAGAAAACGTATCACATTGCCCCCGGGTTTGACTACCATATGAAATAAACACTTTTTGTTCTAACTAGTGTTGTGGTTCCTGCTTACAGATTCTATTTCTTTTTATTTTATTTCTTTTGTCTTTTCGTCATTATAATGTTTATACACATGTATGTTATGTTAAATAAATAAACATGCCTAAGCAAGCACCCAGCAGCCCCCATTCCGTTTCCGGTCCCAGAAGCGGGACCGGAAATAGGAACAGGGAAGGCGCAGTTCAGCTCAAGCATAGCTCTTATCAACATGTGTTCTTTTGTTTATCCTTTCTTAACACGATTACGAATCAAAACGCATTCTAATTTAACACAGCTACTACAGATAGAACGACGAAGACGCATAGATACAATAAGAACATTACAGTCATCTCGACGCCTGTCTCCAGAGACGCTTCAACCAGGGCACCAGAACTTCGTCTTTCGATCTTTTCACAACGTGGGGGTTGTACGTCGGCTGGTGAGGAGTGACACATGGAGGCCAGGCGGTGTTGCGATATTTCTTTTAAAAAAAACCCATCAAAATACATAGAAAAATACTGCATAATACTGCATAAGAACTGAGAGAAAGAGTAATTCATACGATGGACGGAAAGTAATGGTCTAGTTTACATTGTAAATAGAACCCCGCCCCCAAAAAGTGAAGAAATGAGGTCCAGATTCATTCAAGGCAGATCAATTCACAGTGGAATAATCTATTAATCCTATACTGATTCAATTTCTCCTGTGTTGCCACTCTAGATATTTTAGATCTAGATCTAGATATTTCAGGTTGTGTCTAGATCAGCGATTTTCAATCAATGTGCCACGACACATTAGTGTGTCGCGAATCATCGTTGCTTACACCACCAGTATACTCCGTGCAAAGCAAGTTCTCAAACACAAATATATCAGTCTTTCTCTTTATATAGTTTACATAAGTGATTTTTTTCATATTTAAAGTATCTTTCTTCTCTCTGTTGCTACAAACATTATTACGATACAATTAATATTTTGCGTTTTTACGCCCGCGTTGTCTTGTTGTCAAAAAAGGCTACTGTCCCCACACGGCCCTTGTTTGTGGGAGGATCGACCCTCCTCAAATCTCCCGCACCTAGTGAGCATGTACTAGAATGAAATTTAGCCCAAAATGTATATTAAAATTTAAAATTTGTTACCAAACATTAACTAATAAACCGATTTCAATAAAGGTTCGGTGGTGATTGTTGTTGTTGTTGTTCAAGTTTCCACCAGTCTACAACAGTGTTGTGGTTAGAAGTTTCTTACCAAATGTCTGGTGGTGAATGCCGATTGACAATAAGTCTC
>VCCN01000756.1:5708419-5718616 GCA_006491835.1 Architeuthis dux | reverse complement strand
GCATGAAAATCTAGATAATTCTAGATATAATTTGAGTCAATTTTAGATATAAACTGGAGGAAAAAAAGTGGCAACACTGAATTTCTCTAATCATTTCGACTCATCAACACATGATTCAAAATGGCGCCTACTATGTGTTGGTTACGGCATGTGTGCTCCCATTCATCGCGTTTACTGAAAAAACAGGTAAAGTTGAGAATTTTGCCTTTCGTACAAAATAGCGGTACTCTTAACTGCTAAAAGTAAACGTAATGGTAGTCTTTGGGTTGACTGTGAAATATGTTTGCGAATAGTATTCACATGGCCTACGTCGCGAGTGGTCTTACACTACAGTCACAATTTAGTAAAGAAATTACTAATCTCACTTCATGCGCATGATGATGATGATGATGACTCTTGTCTTGTTCGGCCTTTCTATGTTAACGTCGTATTTATTTTCAATCAAAATTTGCTTCCTTTTTTAAAAAAATTTCTTATAGTTGTATGATTGGTTTTAGTATTGATTGGAAAACAAAACTAACTAAAAATAAGTTTATTAACGTTACTACAACAGGTGGGTGGATTTTGATTAGGTCGGCGGGGTGAAATATTGTTTTATTGTTGATGTTCACTTCTGGGGCCAGAACTCCTTTTATTTTTCTTTCTTTAATTTTTCTTCCCCCCCACCCCCTCGTTAAAAACAACCGGTGATGTCAGATCAGAGGTCATATTGACTTTTAGTCTCTCTCCGCCACTACGGGTACTTGACTGATTAATACCCCTTTTCTTTGTTCATGCTATCTTCTTAAAACTATTTTAAATTAAAATAATTTTAAAGTGTTTTGGGGAGAATTACAATTTATATTAATACAACACGAGTACAAATAATACGACACAAAAGATTTCAATAATACAATGTTTAAATCACCTTAGACGACGACACGACGAGGTCATTTCTGAATTTAAATGTTTTTAATTAAATTTTAGTGGAATTTGTGAAGTGGAAATTTGTGAAAAGACAAGAATACAGATTAAACGAAACAAATAATTTTAATTTTGATTTTGATGTTTAATTTGATTTGAAATAAGAATTTAAACCAGATTTTGTTTGTGATGATAAACTCCACGAACACATGATTTGTTCTCTCTCCACATGACTTCATTCATAAAAATTAAATACGAAAGTTTTCATAAACAGCAAATTGAAATAAATGTAAAATAATTTTTTTTTTTTACATCGTCATAATCGAGTATTTTTATCAAAATAATTTCACTTACGTAGTCCCCTGAAAACGAACGGGAAAGCATGCGCAATAATTTGGGACGCTAAACTACGATTTACTCGCAGTACCGAAGCCGGTGGTGAGGGCTTCCCGGTTTACTGAGGCTCGGTATTGCTACGCGCAGGGGCCTAGGATTCGTCCTGTGGCCTCAAAAAATTACCTCGGGGCGGATCAGTAAGCCCCGGGGCAGCACCTTCCCCATCGAACTAAAAGGGGAAGGTCGAGCTCGTCCTGAATGCCTTCGCAACACGAGTTGCGGGGAGTGGAGCAATCTTTTTAACTTCTCACGGGACCACACATTGAAACGACCTTGTGTCTCGTGCGGAAGCGGCTAGATACGATCTAGATTCTAAATGTTTTTTAATATGTGGCTGAATTCCCGGATGTCCAAATCTTTTTACTCGCTCCAGCAAATACTTTAAATTAAATAACTTAGTGTTCCAAGACCTTCGTACATTTGAATCGCGGCTCACCAGCAGTGTTGACAACAACAACAACAACATGTAATAAAAATACAATATTTTTATTATATGTAGTTGCTGTTGGCTTTCACTTCCCACTGTTCTACGTATATCTGAGGTAATTTGAGTAAGTTTTTCAGTCTGACCTCCAAAAGGAGGACAAATTAATGTCCGGCACGACCTCGCAGGGGACAGTGTTTAAAAGCCAGACTGTCCAGCGTAAAGCCATACATGTGGTCACCCTATGCCACAGTGAAGACATAAGTTTTACTCTCTTTGTCTCTTTAAAGCTGATCAAAGAGCGGAAGACTTATGCGGCTGAACATAAAAAATCCCGTCCTTTTTGACGGGTCCTATACTAGTAAATAAATAAAAGACTTAAATACTTGTAACTCCCAAAAGGTGAGGAAAAAAGACAAAAACATTCAAAATGTTTTCAAACTTTGTTTCTGTTCTCCGTAATATGAAGTTTAATACAGTGCAATATGAATTATTTTTGAAAAGGAATTTTTCAGTTTAATGAATGGCTTGAATGTCTGTTTCATCCTAAAATAAAAATCCAAATTACTGCTTTAGCTTGGAACTAATCAGATGAGGTGGCCACTATAGAAAAATAAGATATTTTTATAATTTGAGTTACAAGAATTTGGGTTTGTATGAACAATAGGTGCCACCATCAAATGTTGCAAAGAATTTTTAATTATTTGAAAATTTTTAACAAAAATCTCTGCCTGACTTATGTTTATTTTTTATTTATTGACATGGCCTGTATCATTGCCTACTGATCTGTATTTTATTACCTATCTCTAAATTTGCAAATTGGCACCTTATGAGATTTTCAGGCAAAGATTATCTTCATCTTTATAAATTAAAACACATTAAAAGAATTGACAAAGAATAATTTCTGTTTGCTGGCCAGAATAGAATGAAACGCACTAATCATCCTGGATTAAGGTAAATAAATAATGAAATATTTCACAAAAATAAATGTATTTTTCTTGTGTGTGTAAGTTTTATAACCTTGGCACATTTTATTTTGTATGGAGGAGTTTAATAACTCCTTGCTGATCTTTTTTTTTCTCCAATTCCCAATGGAATTAGCCAAGTTCTTTACTTTTTCTAAGTAGCAATCCTTGCTCCAAAATGTTTTCTTTCTTTTAATAATTGATTGAAATGTCTTAATATGTGTATCTTCAATAGAATTATTGAAGATTTTATTATACATAAAGCAAAAGATCTTTGTTCCATTACTTTGAGGTCAATTTTCTTGTCGAGTTTGTGATAGTGGACTTTCCCAGCCTTGTAGTTGAGACTTTTGTCATCTTTGATTTAACTACTGATAGTCGATAGAAAATGAGATTAGATTTTAAAATAATTTTTCTTAACATTTTTATAATCAGATTTCTTAATGCTTCAAATAAAAATCTTAATTTGTAGGGTAGACATAGTGAAAATCTAGCGTTAGTTTATCCGACTAGTGTAAATTACAATGTCAAAACAAGTATTGTACTTTGTACATGAAGGTTTTCAAGATCTAGAAATTTGAAAGTAAGGTCATGAAAATTGTTATCTCAGGTGTACATGTTTTTTTTCATGTTCACCTGGTAACCACTGTTATAAATCCTTGATGTCAGTTATTTTTTTCAATTAGATCAGCATTCTCCTAAACTTGTTTCGATGTAGACTCCTTCATTCAGATTAACTGTCATTAGCCAAATTTTTCACATTTTCATAAATAAAATTCTGGATTATAGTCATTTGAATCCTATCTGGATACATTCTGTGTGTATCTTGCTTGCTATCTCTGTTTGCATATACGTGTCTTTTGCTATCTCTGTGTATCTGCTTTACATCTGTTGTCTTGGCTGATTGACCCATATAATCATCATGCAGAAAAAAATAGCTAATTCAAAAGGAGAATTTCTAACAATCTTATCCAAGAAGACACGTACATGTTCATACCTGAAGTGACCGATCAACTCAAGTACACCCATGCATCCGGACAGGATTCTCACACTGTATGTCCGATTAAAAAATTTTAAGACTCGGACATCCAAAATTGTTCGATTTAAGGCCCTACTCAGCATTGCCAACTTTGATAGTTTATATCTAAATTTAAATATTTTTTGTTCTTTTTAGATATCGGATATCGGTTCTAGCCACTTTTAGCTATTTTCATTATTGTGATAATAATCTAACTACTTTTAGCCACTATTAGCTATTTATTTTAATTATTGTGATAATAATCTGGCTACTTTTAGCCACTATTAGCTATTTATTTTAATTATTGTGATACTAATCTAGCCACTATTAGCTATTTTTTGCCATCAATTTTTTTCTGACCGAACTTGACAGATTTGGAGCAGGGTTGATCGAATGATTGCTTGAAAACTAATCTGGCAACCCTGCGTCCGGGTTATGTTCTGGTAGTATGGACACAACTCTATCCGGGCATAAGTCTATCATTATAGGGTGAAGTGAAATATATGCACTGCACGACATAAGATATCATGATGCCTACATATTTGCCTAAACCTGTATATTGTACTATGTCTTCCTTGACTTTCCAAAGAGAAACGTACAAATGTCATCCATTACGTTTCTTTCACTAAGGCATTAGCAAGGTGTCTGCTCTTTTACCTTCTTCTCACCCTTCCCTGCAGGGCTCAAAATTAATGTTGGAAGTGATTTTTTTGATTTTTTTGATTTTTTTTTTTTTTTTTTTTTTTTTTTTTTAAATCACTTCCATCCCAGAGGCAGCTGGGGAAGATATCTTTTCTTTTTTTTAAAAATTTGGTGAGGATTGTTCTTGTTTTTGTTACGATAGAAAAACAAAGTCAACTCCAGGTTTGGACTGGAGTTTGACAATTATTTATTTCCTCAACATTTTAATGGTGTTTTTATTATACTACTAACAACGATAATAACAAAGTAAAGAAACAACATTTTGATTTTGGGACCGTTTACATTTCCTTTGGGACAGTTAAAATTGTTTTTCAGGACGGTTTACATTTCCTTCAGGACAGTTAAAATTGTTGAAAATTTCTGTAATGATTGAGCAGAAAATGGCTAAAAATGGTTTGTTTATTCAAATGTTTATAGTGTGTTTACTTGTGAGTAGATTGTTGTGAAAATTGGCAGTATTGCAGGAAAGACTTGTGCGTTTTAGGATTTTTGGCCATGTTTGTGGACCACTCGCTCATAGGTGGATGTCTTAGATTGCCAGGGTGGGAAAAAAGAAGGTGGGGAGAAGAGTGGAAAGAGCATGTGGTATATGAAGGAAATTTTCTTATTTTGTATCAACTTTTGAGAACATATTAAATTCTATACTTATCAAGTTAAATATTAAATTACCTTTTTTTTTTTTTTTTTTTTTTTTTTTTTTTTTTTTTTTTTTTTTTTTTTTTGTCCTGTTTTATTTTTTTTTTTTTACTCTTGTAATTTTGATTACTCCCACAAAAATCTCTCAAGAATCAAAACACTATATATTTCATGGTTCTAGATAAACTTCTGAGAATATCATAGTTTTCAAAATAACTGTGGAATTTCCACGAGTACTACTAGTATTCTTGATTTTTGTCTATTGGGTATTTCTAAAAAAACAAGATTTATGGGGGAAAAAAACGTATAATGATTTGTATGTTTTATTCCTCCACCAACCAAACCTATTTTGGTGGGAAAATGTTTTATGATAAATGAATCCTGAGAAGTTTCTAAATGCATTGAAATAAATTGTTTTAAATGTTCAATATTTTAGCGCCCACTCATCAATAATTCAGTGCGATGGCTAAACCTGCAGGAATATCAGAGCAAGCTGCTGATGGCCAGTCATGGCATCAATGTACAGAAGAACCATGTTGTCGATACTGCTGTTAATTCAAGCTCCCTTGCCAAGGACATGAGTATGTTTCTTTTTTTATCTTTCCATATTTGCCTCTAGAATTCAAACGCACACAGAGATTTATTATTTTACAAAAAAATAACATTTAGCATACAATATTAGGTTGATGCAAAAGTTTCCAGTATTTTCGAGAATCTTTTATTCATCTAAATTCATAGCATCTTTATTCAGTTATGAAAGTATTTCCCTTGGCTTTAGGCTGCCTTTCAGATAAATTATGTATTCCATCAGAAAAGAATGATTCTGGTGCTACAGAAGGCGAAACGAGTGACTGGCCTGAAGGTGAAAGGTCTAGAATATTTCCCATCGCAGCTACATGATCATTTGTTGCATTGCATTTGCCACATGAGGATGGAAGATGTCATGCTGCAAAATCTCCAGTCAACTTCTTTGCCCAGAAAAAAGTCTTTTCTGCTGTAGTATAACTGGCTGTACATGTAGATATGGAAATGACACACGGTTATGCGAACCGTGTGTCTCCAAAACAGCATTTCTTCTCGCTGATGAAATGTCTCGTTCCAGGGTTGCACATTTACGGGAGAGAAGGATCTGTGGAAGGAAACAAACGGTTAGTCCATACAGGAAAAAGGCTCTCCCACGAAAATGGGTTCCTCTTATTATCTGTTGATAAACATTGATGCAGGGCAGGTTCGCAGATCACTCAGGGTTTTTAAAAAATTCTAACGAGTTGGTTAAGTTCTGTTCCTAGTTACTTTACTGAAAGGCTGACCAGTAGGGTGATCATAGGAGTTCAAATCAGGCGGCACTGATTTCTTCCTCCCTCTCTTTGCTGCACCCTTATGGGTGAGGAGTGAAACTCCCAAGATGTTGACCCGTCGCTCTGTGAGCCACAACTGACTGCCTCCCTAAAAAATACACGGAGCTGATTGGTCGAACGCATCCTCTTTGTTATCTTACTTCCCTGTGGCCCTGGTCAACCGTTTGATCCAAATTCTAGCCCGGAATATGATACCCTCCAGCTGAAAAAATGCGTAATGAGCAAAAGAAATGTTTCATCATAAGATGGTCCTGGATTACAAATCTGAAATATATTTTATTTTTAAAAAATACATTTTTTTTTTTTTTTTTTTTTTTTTTTCTGAATTTGGTTAATTATATTTGAATCTAAATTTTAACATTTGGTGTCCCTAATAGTCTTCAGATATGGAAATGAAAATATGGACCTATCCAAGGTGCCTAAAAATCCTTTTTATTTACAGTTGATAACTCTATGCTTTTTTTAATATTAGCATATTTTGGGTGGAATTTGTTTCTTGCTAATTTCACTTTTGGTGTTTAATTTCAGATGTGGGAGAATATGTTGTAAAAGCCCAGATTTTGGCTGGTGGACGCGGCAAAGGAGTGTTCCAACCAAGTGGCTTTAAAGGAGGTGTTCATCTAACTAAAGAGTAAGAAAATTATAAACTTATTTGTCAAAATTCCAATGAATTTTCTTTTTCTCATGCTTTTCCAAGATGATAATTATTCATCAGAATATTGATATTTTCCTAGTATGGCACAAGGCAAAATTGGGAGAAAATGGGTGTAGAAATATTGTGTTGTTCTAATCAGTCAAGTGGGAAAGGGCTGCCTGTTACAAAAATCAGCATTTAAAATCTTCACTTTTATCTGGGCTCGAACACACTCTGGTTGGAAATATGTAACTATCTTAGCCACCCTAAGAATATAGTGCACATAACTTATTGTGCAAAGATGGCCCTCTTGTCTATTCTGGTTTCATTGTATCCAACAAAGAAAAAACTTTACAATAACAAATCTCATGTAAAATTTGAAAGGTTCTGCCCAATGCTATTCAGTAATGTGGTGTGACTAAAAAGGGGTCATGACTGGTGGGATCAAAGGATGACACATTGCTAATAATCTACATGTTGCAGAATCACATGACTAAGTACACATCATCAGGTGCTGATGTGGATTTGACCAGGGAACACATAAATACAACCAGTAGAGCCTGTTTATATTACAATGGTATGTGATATTCAAACCTTATATTATTACACTATATAACTCCTGAGCTAATAAGACAAAACTCTTATTCATGTATTCTTTCACTTGCTCTCTCTCTCATATTTGCTTTTAAAAATTCTACCTCTGATTTATTTATTTACTGAAGACAACTAAAAAGGAACACATGCCCTATACATGTCCAAAATGAGCTAATATTGATTTCCTATTATTATTGTTCTAAGGGTATTCTTTTTGTCTTTTCAGTGCTAACAAGGTGGAAGAATTGGTAGCTAACATGTTGGGCAATCGTCTTATTACTAAACAAACTGCTAAAGAAGGTGTTATAGTCAACAAGGTGAGCCACAGAATCTAATACTTTCAATGCTTTTTTTTAGTTGAACTCTCTATTGTGCCAACCCTTTTTTTTTTTTTTTTTTTTTTTTTTTAATTAATGAAATATCACATTAATAAATTGGCAAAATAAATGCAAACCTATTTTTAATCAACATGAGCTATCTTGAGACTGCCGATGAGATTTTCATATTTAGCAGTTGTGTCCCGAGAATGCAATCAACAAAAAATCTTCCTAAAAAGCACTAAAAGTGTTAATTTCCAGAAAACAATTTCAAAAGAAAATCTATCCAAATTGATTTTGTTTTATGATTGCATTTGTTGGTGTTAATGTACAATTAGGACCAACAATGCAATCGTAAAACATTCCTCAGCTTCAAGGCTCGAAATTAACGTTGTTCCGGGGGACAGTAAAAAAGTTGTTTTTTTTTTTTATTTATTTATTATTTTTTAAATCACTTCCGTCCCAGAGGCGTCGGGGGAAGATATCTTTCTTCTTTTTTAAATTTTTATTTGGTGATGATTGTTTTTTGGGACGGTTTACATTTCCTTCGGGACGGTAGTGAATAAAAGTTAGTCTGGATTCCTGGCCCACAGCTTACAAAAGAATTTGGTTGTCTACACTGACTTTCATCTTAAATGTCTTCATTATTATTTTCTATAACTTATTCATGATTATTCCATTTGCTTTTCTCCCATAAACACAATTTTTACTCTACATTTTCTTCAATCAAGGAGTCTTTCTAATCAGTTTCTAGCTGTTTATGTAGCCCCTGATATCATGGCAGAATTTATTAAAGAATACTGACCATTCACTCTGATGAATCCATAGTGACACAGCAAATTCTGGTGGAAGGGAATGAAACAATAATCAGTTATATTTTAGCACCAACTGTATTTTACTTATTCTCATTTTATGAAGTGTAAAAGAAAAGAAAGATAAAACTCAAATGTTGTGCTTATTTAAATCTCTCCTTGATCTTATCTAGGTGATGATTGCTGAAGCTTTGGACATTTCTCGGGAAACTTACTTTGCTATTCTTATGGATCGGTTACACAATGGTCCTGTGATGGTTGGTAGTGCGTCTGGAGGAATGGACATTGAGGAAGTGGCTGCCACAAATCCAGAGGCGATTTATACTGTAAGTTTTTCATGTATCTATGTTTAAATAGTTGTCTTTGTCATTCTGCAATTTATCATTTAATGCCAGTATTTCACAGTTTTAGCAAACAATCTCCGCTATCTACACAATTGAAATAAAGTAATTTCTTTTTGAGTGTCTCTTCATTACTCTGAAACAACAAAGTAAATAAAACTACATTAGCATTTGTGTAGAGATGAATGCACACATCTGCTCTGCTCTGGTTTACAGCAGGCAAAATCAACATTTTTGGAAGATGTATAGTGGAGTACTCATGTGAATTTGCAAGGTTCTGGGCAAAAAAGTGTGTCGTCCAGTAGCGCAACAAAAACAACCACATGGAACAGGAAGAATACCTTGCCACTTGGTTGTTTGGTCAGGTTGGTGATCATGGCTACAGTTGATACTGGAGTTGATATGCCAGATTATATTCATAATTAATATCCCTGTACAGACTTGTATAGACAAAGACTAGAACAAATTATAACTATTTATTGCACTATTTAAGTAATTCTCCTTTTACTCCATTCAGAAGATTTACCAACAAAAACTCTTTGTATAATGAAGTGCAATCACTTTTCCTCCCAGTTTTTGCATTGTAGTTATGAGATAAATAATTTTTTTTTTTCCTAAGAAAAACTGAGGTTTACTTATTTGGGATGAAACCTCTTTTTATTCTTTTTTTAGAAAAGAAGATCCAGTATCTTTCTCACTTTCATCCCTACATTCCATAACCAAAAATTTACAATATTAAGTTTTTCATGGTTTAATCTTTGAACTTGTGTACTCATCCTTTTTATTTGACTTTGCAAATCCAAAATTTTCACAAAATTGCTTTGAATGACATTTACTTTTTGCAGGCTCCTATCAACATTTTTACTGGGGTTACTCCTGAACAAGCCCAAAAAATGGCATCTTTCCTTGGCTTCAAAGGAACTTTGGTAGATGAGGTAAGAAAAGAATTGACACCTTGCTTGCTATTTATTTATTCCTATGGGATGAATATAGGAGTATGTCTCTTTTTCCCTAATCAGTAAAGCTTTCATTTTGTTAAAGACACAAAACTCTACAGATGTTATAATGTTAAAGGCACTGCATGACTCTATAGATGT
>VCCN01000756.1:5626574-5638352 GCA_006491835.1 Architeuthis dux | reverse complement strand
TTACATGCGAAAACATTTTTCCATTTTTAAGAGGCCGGAAACTGAGACCCCTTTTTCCTTAACAAAACAAATGCTTAAACATTTCCCTGAAGAAACGAAGGTCAGATTCAGTGAAAAGGCAGATCAAACTAGATAGGAGAAATATAATTCCATAAAACATGATGACTGGTTAAACATTTCAAAGAAACAAAGTAACAAAGTAAACAAACAGCCGGCGAGACTTGTTAACAAACAACAACAATCTTACTACAGTAAGAAGGGAAACAAACAGACAGACTTAATGAAAAAAGGTACAAAAGTGTGTACAAAGTTGTTTTTATTATATCAACCATCAGTAGGTACAGTAGGTTTTTTAAAAACTTTTATAAATGTTCCTTTTTTTTCTATTTAAATCAGACTCGCTTCTTAAACTATTTCGGTGTAATTCACCTTCGTTCGTGTCTTATCCAGTGTTGAGTGTTGCCAACTCAAAAAAATTTATATAAATACTAGTTTGATTGCTAAAAAGCCCTAAATTAAAAAAAATAAAATAGCCATAAATTGCCAAAAACCACCAAAAAGACACTAAAAATGATTTAAAAAATAGCCCAAAAGCGGCCAAAATGCTTATATGCGCAAACGCGCTAATTTAGCGCTTTTTGCACTTCCAAAACAAGAAAAGCGCTGAATCTAGCGCAAAACGCGCTAAATCGTCAAACACTAGTCTTATCACTGTTTCACAAAATTTCAGTCACCTCCGACTAAATTTCCGTAGGTTTAAAAAAAAATCTTATTCTCGCTTGTATATAATTGTAATTTAACTTGTAAGGCTTGCGCTTGCCATGAGCACAAAACATAAATTAACTCATTCCTTAAATGTTTGTTTTCAATTTTTTAGAACATCCTAAAAAATATGTAAAGAAAAGTAGGTGTGACAAAAGTTCAGAGATTTGGCAAAATTTTGGATAATTGGCAGTTCAGGGCCTGAACTTTACCAAATATTTTAAAATATCAAGATTTTGTCAACAAAAATCTAAAAATACCTAAGCCTCATTAAAAAAAAAATATCTAAACTTATATCCAATATCCAAAAAACAATTTCTTATATCTAAACACAACAATAAATATCTAAATTTAGATATAAAATATCTAAGTTGGCAACGGTGGACTTCCCCCCCTTCCGTCGTTGTCGTCAGTGGTTGCAGGTGTGAGTGACGAGAGCACCTGACAACACGCATGCGTACCCCAGAAATTGTCAATGACGAGGTTTTGAATCGGCCTCTGCATCCGGTCTTCTTTGGGTTACTTCTTTCTGGAATCTGTGCACATAATTCCTTGTGTTTGCACCTGTACATCGGAGATGAACATTAGAAGGATTTCGTTGTCACTGCAATTCCAGGCAGTGATCTTTTTCTATTTCACTTTCTTTTTTATCGGTAGTGTCCCTCGTTTTGTGTCCATGACGTTGTAGTAGTACGGTCGGTGGTCGTTCATGGCTGAGAGTGTGAATGCGCCTGTAAGGTAGGCACAACATATGCACTCTTAATCAACCACCTTTTAGTAAACACTATGCATTTTCTGACGATCTTAACTGGGTTTTTATAACATCAGTCGCTCTTTTACAAACACACAAAGGGCGTCAAAATGAGGTAAAAGGTCATGTTACCTTTCCGGCTTAACTCCTCCCTTGTCCTCTTCTTCCGTGGACCTGAGACATGTGGAATGTGAACGACTTCTCCAGCTTTTTATACTACAACCATTATTTGTAGTACTAGTAGTACTATTTACAGCTAGTAGCAGCCTCCGTGCAGTCGGATCATTTTTGTACTCTTCTTTACTGACAGAGACGGACAAGACAACACTTTACTACCTGAACCCTCGTCTGCCGGTGACAGCCACTTTAACTGCCTCTTCCTGAATTTTTCGTCGTTTTTTAAATTTTCTTCTTTTTTTTTTTTAACTACTGCTAAATCGTAACTAACTACAATCAATTCGTTTCTTCTCAATGAAGCCTTACTACTCGGGGAGCTAATCGTTTTATTGTTTGTGTCATTAATCTCTTGCCTCGATGTTGGCCTGGCCATCTTAAAACATAAGAAAACAAACCGTTTCCCAATTTACATTGTTGAGGACACTCCCGTGGTTCTCTAGCCTTTATTTTCCGCATAACACTGACAACAATATCAAGTAGTGTTTGATGATACACACTACTGCTTTCTTACAACTCTTACTACTACTAATGTAAGTACTGCTACTTTTAAAATTACTACTATTATTTCCTTAGTTGTTGAAAGAGTGTGCGTGTGTGTATATCAATGTGCACCTGTGTGCAGGGCTACTTCTCCTGGCTCTGTAGTATCTGTGTTCCTTTCCTTATTATTCTTATCATTGATGTGTCCTGAATGGTGTTCTTCAGTAGTACTATGCTGGAGGTTTTACCATTGGATCCTCACTATTATTCTAACTACATGACCACACTTCTTCTCCTCTTGTATTATCGTCACTGTCATTGGAGTCCGCGACGTCGTCACATTCTTCTTCTAAATACGATCCCACCACATCGCCGACCCCCACCTGTCTATGGATTATCATTCTTCTTCTCATCATTGTTATCGTCATCGCCAACATCATTACTTGAGAGAATACCATTCTGGAATCAGTAAGTAGCAACAACTGCGGACGAATAAATTCACAATCAATGAAAAAAAAACATTCATGTAAACGTTTGGATAACTCAATGCTGGAGATTACCAACTTCCATTTTGGGAATTTTACTTTATTTTTTCCTTATTTTGTTTATTTGGGAGTTTACTTTCTCTTCTTATGAGTGTGTGATAATATGATGAAGAACAGACAAACGTCTTCCCACCCTTCATCAGGTGGGTCGTCGTCGTCGTCCACATCGTTACCCGTACCTCAGCAGCAACAACTATCTTCGCAGCAATTATCACTACATCAACAACAACAACAGATCAAAGGGCCAAACAAATTGTTGCCCCCACCAATTAAAAAAGATGTAAAACACTGGTGCACTAAACTCCAGGAGACAGTAGTGTCTGTCCCCCCGGAAAGTGGCAATAATAATTCAATTATCATTAAAGGGGGCGCTGATGCTGGTCAGTTCTGTTATCTTGGGGAAGTGCTACATGACCAGGTAACTTACCATTCAGGGAAATTGCGGCCTGATGATCTCATTTTAGAGATCCAAGGACAAAAAGTGTCTGGATATACTTTGAGAGACGTCAACATCTGGTTTAAACAAGTCAGTCAGAATGGTGCACCTGTGTTGATGAAAACTCTCCGCACAGGTCAGTAGTGCTGCTTCTTCTTAATTGTCCTCATTTTCCGTCCTGGTTGTTCATTATTTATTGACATGTTTTATTATTTGTTGACATGTTTATTGTTTATTATTCTTTTAACTTGTTTTCTTCTACATTCATTACCAACCAATGGTTTAGTAATTGGTTGACATTTGACAACCATCCTATTGCGAAAAGTCTTCAATTGTAATTGACAACTGAAAATCAACATTTACATTTACTCAGCACGGTTTATTTACCCAATCAATGACAGCATTTATGATTGATTGAGTTATAAAATAATAAATACAGTCTGAAATTGTGAGATATTATTTCATGAATTGTTTTGACTAATTTCTACCCTTGCTGGTTTTATCTGTTTCGGATGATGTGTTCTTCAGAATGCCCGATATTAACTCGGCCAACTTTGTGGAATCCAGGAATTATAATTTGTAAAATTGATACCCACATTTTGAATTAATTTACCCCCTTTAAAAAAATAAAATAACCAACAAAACAAATGTTTTCTGCCAATCAACGTATGACTGCAATCAATTGGAATTGATTCAACTGAAATGCCGTCTATTCTCGTTTCTCTTTTCCAAGGAAATCGTTGAATAATCGGATATTTTTGCAACTTATATATTTTTCTCACTTCTTCAGACCAGTTTTATGTTCTGTTGACAATCTATATAAAGTTATCGTATAAATGGATGCGAAATGTAACTATCTAATTTGGGCTGAAACAAAAATAACCTTTAACCCCCCACTCCATTTCTCTGCTGGAGAAAGAAACGGACACTCTTTTAATCTTCATTTGCCCTCATAATCCCACTTTATGTGAAGGAATATCGTATATAATTTCTTCATTGACTGTCCTTTTATTATCATTTGTTTTTTCTAGGATAAACTTAAAATAGTTGTAAGTGTCATCATCGGTATTACAGACTGAGTCCAGTGTTATTACACTTATTCATTGGTTGATGAGATCAATAAACTAAAACAAGAGGCACCCCCCACACACACGCATTTATGCTAATTCATTCACTGGCATTTAGTCTTTTTCAGTCCATATTTTGTAAACAAATTTGTTCGCATTATTTGTCAGTGCAAAAGAAAAAGTTTAAATGGAATCGTATCACGCATTATTGTGTTGGCTTAAAAAAAAATAATTGTAGTTTTAAAAAAACCACCCAATTAGTTAGAAGTTACATCATTTAGTAGTTGTAGGTGTTTTAAATAAAATGTTCAATAAAAACACTAATAAAAACATTCGAGTTTTTATTGAATAGATTATATTTAGCTGTCCAAATACTATTGAAAACATTTTTTTTTTTTTTGCTACAAGTTTAAATTACATTTGTTCACTAATTGACAGTGACGATTTAAAAAAACCTTTTTAAAAAATAGTTGTCTGTTTTCAGAAATCAAAACTAAAAAAAAACCTTTGAATTTTAATAGATTAAAAGTTGATTTTATTTTCTACTCGGCGATTTATTTGCTTCAACCAATAAGTGAAATAAAATAAAATGCTAAGTAATTTTTCTTTCCAATTACTTTTTACTGACAGTGGCAATAAGTAAACTATTCTCATTATTCTGCTGATTTTAGATGTTAAGAATGATCTTTCTTTCATTTTATATATTTTTGACGATTGATTAAAGTAAAAACGTTCAACTTGAAGGCATTTCCCATGGCATCCAGTGAGTCCCACCACGGCTGGGTCGTTGTTTTGTTTAGCATAGCTTATTGATTGCATTTTGTTCAACTCCAGTCTAAGTCTGGAGTTGACTTTGTTTTTCTACAGTAACAACAAGAATTGTTTGTCTACCGTGATTTTTTAAATCACGACCAACTGATTGGGTGGTAGCTCTCTTACCGACTGAGCTAAATTGACAAATCTTACATATCTACGAAAATGTATGTTAGAAATACGCAAGAGCTTATTTCATTCAAATTAAATGAATACAGTTTTATAAAATTAACATTTCCCTATCGTGATTTGAAATCACGACAAAGTGATTGGTAGCCGGCTGTCTTAGCGACTGAGCCAAACTGACAAGTCCCTACTCATCTACGAATTTATTTATTATATATACTAACTACAATACAAAAGTTGCAGTAATCATCTTCATTCAGAATAGAAGTAGGAGTGGAGTTTGACCCTGCAGCAACCAGGCTTGTTTGATTATTTATTGTGCAACAATCAATGATGTAGCAGTCGTAACATGTACATGCCATATTTTTGGTGTATGAGCTCCAATTATCGTCCATTTCACATAGATGTGTAGTTGATGAAGTAAAGAGGGTTAGGCACAATATAAATAATGAATCAATCAACTTAAGTGTCTGTGATGTTTTATTGCAAGAACCGGTAATTTATTAAGAGTAAGATAGCAGCTTGTGAACGCAGAAAAGAAAGGTTTCCTGTTAAATGTTTGATTTGGGCAGAGTCACTGAGTCAGTCAGTGTTATTTGTTTTCATGATATTGACAGCCTAAGCACAAGAAGCTACCAACAAATAGCCGAGCTTGTTCATGGTCCACTGAAACTTCTTTTTAGCTGAAGTGCCTCCTTAACATTTACAACGTTGTTATCTGGAGTTGATATGGTTTTTTTTGTGTAAATAGTATTTTATTTCTTTTGTCAGTTCACTTCAGTTCCCCTCCTCCCATAAACCAACTCAATACGGAACGTACCGCAATTGTTTTCTCTTCTTACTTAGTCTTTTTATTTCCACCCCTTATCTTTTAGCTTTGAGTTCTAAGGTAATTATATCGTATGTTTTATGTGAAATCCTTTTGTGTTGTAATACAACTACAATCAATACTGAGAAGCAGAAACCGTCATCTCTCTCCTCCTCACACGCACACCTCAAGAAGCTGCATGTCTGCAGTTAGGATCGACATAGACTTCAGCATTTCCAGTCTTCTCCACATACTGACCTGCTTAATTAAACATGTCCTTATTTTGATAATTCAGGTAAAAGCCGAAATAAAGTAGATGAAAAGATGAGGAATACTAAAATAATGAGCAATTCCTGTTCTATATAACAATTTTAAATTAAAAAAAAAAAAGCAAGTTCATATTTGTTAAATAATAAACTGTCACCCACCTCAGTCATCATGATCACAATAACATTACTTTTTTTTTTTTACCTGAAGATATTTTTCACAACTTGTTTTTAGATTAGGCCTGGAAAAAAAGCATTTCGACTGAATTCCAGTCGTCACTGACACATTCAACTTCTTTGCTGAAATGAAATCTGATCTTTTATGTAATCAAATTAAAAACGTGAATCTAGCATATGGAAATATAATTATCTGTATTCTTTAAAACTTTCTTCAGTTATTTTCCTCTGCCAGCAAAGTTGGAGAGGTATATGTATTCGGTCGAGTCTGTTTCTGTTTGTCTGGCCAGACTACAGGATATCTCTGGAATTAAGTACTCAATCAATTTTGTGGACAGGTGCGCAATGGGGTAAGAAAGAAGAAACTTTTTTATATGAGAGATATTTTTCATACATTTATATATACGCTCATGACTGTCCACACAATATCTCCAAAAGTTCTCAATGAATTTCAATTCAGTTTTGTGGAAGGGGGCACAATAGGCTATGGAATAAGTGATTGATAGGGTGGATCCATGCACAATTGCCTCCCCTATGTTGTAGTTATGAACGTTTGGCAATATTATGTGGTGTGGACATGTCTGTCCACATGATATCTCCAAAAGTTTTCATTGAAATTTTGTGGAAAATGGTCTACGTAAGAAGTGATTAAATTTTGGAGCGGATCCATGCACAGTTACTACTCCTGACAATGGTGTTGCCAGATGTATGCGCTCTCTGAGTAACTTATTGCATAGGGTTGTCTACCTTTTGAAGAAGAGGCATTAACATTATTCAAACTTTTGTTTGGCGGTTGGACAATCGAATCTCTTAACTTTTTTGATGTTGTCAACAGCACAATGTTTTGGCTGATTCATTCTTCAGCCCTTGTCAGGTGTATAAATCCAAGAAAAGAGACAAGAGGTTTGCCTCTTTTCTTGGCTTATACACATGACGAGGGCTGAAGAATGGATCAGCCGAAACATTGTGTTGACAACATCCAAAAGGGCAAGAAGAGATTTGATTGTCTGAATAAATGTTTGAATTATCGCATAGGTGTTATTGATGATGATGCTTAAAATGACAGGCATAATTTGTTATGAAAGGTTTATTCCTCCCCACACACACCTTGTAACAAATTTCAGATAAAAACAAAGCAAATAATTCAATACAAATGATTTTAACAATCATTTCTATTGGATTATTTGCTTTATCCAATAAGAAAAACCTGCAATTGAGACATGGTGTGCACAGGAGACATGGTGTGCACAGGAGAGGATCATGCTAGGTGTCACATGGAGGGATCACAAGACTGCACAGTATATTAGAGAAAACACAAGAGTCAGATATCATAGATTCCATTAGAAAACTCAAATGGCAATGGGCAGGCTATGTTGCAAGCACGTCAGACAACCGCTGGACATCACGACTCACTCCATGGATCTCCAGAGATCATATGCGAAACAGTGGCCGACGGAAAATAAGAGGGCGGGATGATTTAGACAGGGTTCAGGAGATATTGGTGCTGCGATGCCCGCGATAGAGAGATCTGGAGAATCTTGGGGAAGGTCTATGTCCAACGATGGCTGATGTTGATGAAAAACCTGGTGTCGCTCTTTTTCATTGTCTTGCCCTTCTTTGGAGGACTTGCATCATTATTCATTCTTTTGTTATCTTTTTCCCAATAATGTGATATTTTCAGTTTGACCTCAATATTACTTTTTCTTGAATAGTATGGACTCAAAAAGAACTGAGATCTTCTACTGATCTCTTTGTATTCTAATAATGGGATTTTTGTTGTTATTTTACTGCAGAGAATGCATTTTTCCTACTAAAGAGACCATCGTTACTAGATGAACACTAAGCAGGAGGAAGTAGAGAAGTAGAGAAGATGTGTCCATGGTTACAGTGTGTAAATCTCACAGCTTTCTGCTGCTTCTCTACTTGATTAGCTAGGGTTATTGTTGCAGCATGCAGCTGTTAGATGCAGGTTAGGAACAACTGCACATTTATCTGCTGTAGGCTCTGTCTTTCTAATGAAAATCATGAATGAAGATAATGTGCATTCTCCTCATCCTCATCCTCATCTCTTTCAGCATTAGTTGTAACAATGACATCGGGAAAGGATAACTTGTTTTCCATCTTCTGAAATAGTTTTACTTCATTGGAGGCAGCATACCAGGGCAGATAATTCAGTTTAATCTAGTTTTGCTTATGAAAATGATAGGCTTTGAGGATTTGCTGATTTTAAAAATGTCATTAACTTATTTGAAGTCCTATTTTATCAAAATTTGTTTAAAAAAAAAGAAAAAAAACCATCCTGTTATTTAATGAGGTCTTCAATCTTTGTGGACAAATGTATTAAAACTTTTGACCGGCTTAAATTTTTATTTCCTTTTTAATTCCAGTTGACTTTTCATCTGAAAACTTCTGAGTTTGTCCTTTGCTTTAACATTTTGTTCGCCCCAGCCCTTTATGGCTAGGATCAACCTTGTCTTGTCTTTGAGCGAGACCCAGCCCTTTATGGCTAGGATCAGCTTTGTCTTGTCTTTGAGCGAGACCCGGCCCTTTATGGCAAGGATCAACCTTGTCTTGTCTTTGAGCGAGACCCAGCCCTTTATGGCTAGGATCAACCTTGTCTTGTCTTTGAGCGAGACCAGGCACAAATTAATGGAAGCATGCTTGGACTCTGGTGATCAGACTCTCATTGCACTAATGGGATAGGGTCAGTGGGTACGAGCTGGTGGTACAGGGCAATTTCTGAACACACCCACACACAAAATCAGGTAAGGCCTCCACATTGAACTAACTTTGTGGAGAGGCAAATAGAAACCAACCTTGTCTTGTCTTCAGGGAACATAATTTATGTATATATGCTCTGGAGATTCCAACTCTGTTGCAGCACCTCCCCATTGCACTAAGAGGGGAGGGTTGTAGGTCACCCTGATGCCTTTATGGTAGAGGACGTGGGGACTGGGAAATTTTGTCCTCTGTGGGGCCTCACAATACATCTGACCCTGTGTCACATTTGCCTTAGTGGGGAGACAAATAGTTACTAAAAACTTAATCTTAGCCGATCACTATATGATACATTTTTCACCCCCGAATCATTCTGTTCATGTGATCTAATATTTGAAAATAATGTCATGTTTTCTCATTCCACATATACAAGTATGTTTTACTGTTTATAGCAAACAAGAGGAGAGTGAGAGGAACTCTGAGCATTTTAATGTTCTGTTATTATTTATGATACTAAAAAATGGATACAGGCGAAGGATGATGCCATTGATAACAAAAATGTTGATTACTCTATTTTATTAACATCTCTTCGGTAAACTTCACAACAACATGCTAATTTATTCTCAAAATCAAAATTGATTGTATAATCTCTAAAAGAAAGCATATAAACATTGTAAATTTTACCTTGGTGTAGAAACCATTTCAAATTGCTATGGATAAAGGCAATCATTAAAGGAAAAGTATTGAATGTAAAACAAAATTCAAGATGTTTACGTAAGTTATAGAATCCTTTTAATATTAGAATTCTTTTTATTTACATAAAAGTCCTGTACTTCAGCAAAAATCTTAGCTATGGAGGTGTTCATCTCACTGGTTGGTTTGCAGATAAAGACACTTGTGGATTTGGGAAATACTTCAGGGGATTGGTTGTTGTTGCTCTTCCTACCTTTGACCCTGTCTCACATTTATCTGTTAATTCAGATCATCCTTAGCATTTACAATAATTGCGATAATTTTGTGGCTACATACTTTTAAAATTAATTTCCTCTATTTATTTATTCGTCATAGAACAATTTGTCCATTGTGATTTTCGGACAACACTTGTTTTAATAAGAATAACGAGGCACTTAATCAAGATCGAACTGTGTTATATTGAACATCTCTGGTTAAAAAATTTCTATCTTTAATTTTTGTCCCTAAAAACCTTATGTATTTCAATGTGAAACGTTATTGCCTTTTAATTTCATCCAATTTGATGTATGTATTGTACTTAGCAACCATTCCGTTTCCTGTTTGCAACCATTCCGTTTCCTGTTTGCAACTTCTTTTTCAATATTTTCTATTTCATAATCAAAAAATCTCTTAGTTGATGAGAATTACTTATATTTGTTCTTTTTTTAAATTTGTTATTTAGATTTATTTGGCGTCTTTCTTTTATGCCAAAGCTTTCCAGAATTTCTGCTATTATGAATTCCTGTCGTCACGGTCTGTTGCTTTTCTTTCTGAAACAAAAATGAATGATTTTGTCAGTATTATTCTTGTGTTGGGTAATGAAAAGTACAACATAGTTGAGTGTACATTATTATTCTATTCATTGTTGAGTTTGCGTTTTGATTAATATGGTGTGTGTAGTGTGCTTATTCAGTATTGGCATTCATAAGCTTCGCTTATCAATCGCATTAGTGTTTGTCACAAAATATCTTATAAATAATAATAAATAAACCATAGTTTGGTACTGGTAGTAGTATAAATCTTGTACTTACAAATAAACTCCTAACTCCTTCCTTCATGATTATGCGTAATAACTGACTGCAATGTGTACTACTGTATAAGTATGTGTTTGTTTTTTAATAAAACCTTCTTACACAGTAACCGTTCATTGTCATGTTGTTACATTTAGCTAGAAAAAGAAAAAATGGACTGAAATAAATAAAAATTGTTTAAAGATTCAAAAATTATATTTTGGAGGAAATTAAACCTATTTTCATATAATTGAGCCAAGATTAGAGTTGTGACCTGCATGGATTTTTCTTCTCCTCTTCATAAAAAAAAGCTACTGTCATCTGGAAACTTTCCAAATATAAACAAATCCATATTCACTGTTGCTCATTGAAACTTTACCCTAGTTTCATTATGAGCATACCCGTGTTTGCTTACATCGTTGTTTTGGTGGGGGCTTTTTTTGTTACCCCTGCAAACAAAGTTGGAGAGGTATATGTATTCGGTCGCATCTTTCCGTCTGCCTGTCCTCAAGATATCTCCAAAAGCACTTTATGAATTTCAATAGAATTTTGTGGAAGTGTGGGCAATGGGATATGGAAGAGTGTTAAATTTTGGGGTGGATCCAGGAATGTATCTTTTGATTGAGAGATACTTTTCTGTTGTATACACTAATGACTGTCCACACAATATCTCCAAAAATTCTCAATGAATTACAATGAAGTTTTGTGGAATGGTGGACAATAGGCCACAGAAGAACTGATTAAATCTTTGGTCAGATCCATGCACAATTATCTCCCCTACGTCGTAGTTATGTCCACTCGGAACATCACCAACATTTAATGTCTGTGGACAATGGAAGAAGTGATTGAATTTTGCCTTTAAAATTTATAGAGTCATGCAGTGCCTTTAACATTATAACATCTGTGGAGT
>VCCN01000756.1:5572444-5584277 GCA_006491835.1 Architeuthis dux | reverse complement strand
GAAAAAAAACAAAAAAAACAGGCGCCACCAAAATCGCAAGACTAATTTAAAAAGATAACCATTTTACCAAAGTTGCAAGACACTATTTTGGGCATTATAAACTGATTTCGGCATTAAATGCAGCTAAACAAATCAATCAATCAACTTTATTGCAAAACCTGTGAAAAAAAAAATGGATCACAACAAATTTATTAAAAAATCATACCAACTTTTCTGTTTTTACAGTGTGGTTTTCTTATAGGTTTTATTTTTATAAAACACATTTTAGAAACCAATAAACTCTGGACTTGGATATCTTTGGCCGCTTGAGAGGGTTTCTGTCATAAAAAGTTATCCACCAATCATGATTATGGACTGGATGCTCATAAGAAGTAAATTAACATCACCAGTCATTCTAGCCAAGCAAAATCAGTCATATACATTGGTTGGTTGTTTATAAGAGGAACTGCATAAAAATGGGACCACTGTACATAGCTGTTACTTCATTGATATGAATAAACAAAATTATCAAAATATTACTTATGTATAATACACCTACCTAATTTTGTTTTTTGATTCTGATACAAATTTTTTTACATTATACACACATTCAGTAAATTTATAAAATTATTGAAGGTATAACATTACACAGAGAAGCACCAATTTTTATATATTTATTACATATTTTACAAGTTTGTCATACCATCACTGAGAACCAAATCTACTGCTAAATACAATCCTTGGTCTATTAATTGATATATTGAATGAGGGCTTTATTGTTTAATTGAAACAATACATCCCAAATAATTTAATAACTCCATTGCAACAAGGATAAATCAATAGAAAAATAAATAAGTTGGTAACTAATTTGTTTTCTTCTCCACATTGAGTCAGTTTTTATAAAATTTCTGTTGGGCCCCCAGAATTTTTATAAATATTTTAAAAATATTAATATCATTTTCATTTATATTCATTAGAATTTAATAAATTATATATTTTAAATAAATCCACAATAATATTCAAATTGTCATTAATAAGTGTCATTCAATTTAGATGAATGTTGTCTCAAATTCAGAGATTATTGTCATTATTCCAGGGATTATTCAGACTCCTATCCTTATTTTTATTGCAATGTTTCGGCTATATGTTTGATCTTCTTCACGTGTATGTTGCATCTTGTAATCTTCCAAGATTCCAAATGTCAAAGTTTTGTGCTGACCAGTTAGAACTCTGTATTTAAAGAGTATGGAAGTAAGTTTATGTCCCAAAAATTCTCATTGCAACTACAGATATTGATGAAAATCTTGGATATTTATAACATTATAAAACTATTTTAGTCTTGTTTGGCAATGCATAACCATTACAAATTAATAGCACACTATAAAAAGATTTTCAGTCATAAGATGTGCATTGGAATCATTTTTTTTTTGTTTTTGGTAAAATTTAAATTTTTAATCAGATGTGTGAAATGGTTGAATATCTAAGACATCAGAAAATCGAAACACTGAACTCGTTTTAATTTTTGGTCTTTACTTAGGCAATGGCTGAGGCAGCGGGAGAGATTGTGAGTCCAGTCAGTCCACTCTCTCTTTAAATCTTAGAAATATAAAAGTAGTAAATGTTATGTGACGACAGTACGGCCTGCGAGATCGAACCTGAGCCCTCTGCCCAGCCACAGTTGAAGAGACTTTGTGTGGCAGCGTTGTTAGAACATCCGGGCTCCCCGCTCCTATTTTGCTGCGCCAGACACTTTGCATACAGGCACTTGAATCATTCCTTAGTAGGATATAAGTGGCCAATTTATGGGGAGTGAGCATAATTCGCTTTTGGCTGCAGAACGTTGTTGTTGGTTTAGCACAAATATTCAAAAGAAAACAGTGCATTTGCCGGTGTTGTGCGGAAGAGGTTCCCTCCGAAGAGGTGTCCTGTGAAAGAGACATTATGTCCTGCGGTCCTCCCGTTTGAAAGAGACTTTGTGCCCTGTGGTCATCCCGTTTGAAAGAGACTTTGTGCCATGTGGTTCTCTTGTTTTAAAGAGACTTTGTGCCCTGCAGTCCTCCCGTTTGAAAGAGACATTGTGCCCTGCAGTCCTCCCATTTCAAAGAGACTTTTCTACTACAAGCTATTTTGGCATATTTAGGAATGGAGGACAACAAGTTCGACCTGAGACTGATACCCGAGTTTTGTGGCTCTATGCCCGGCCAGTCCATATAGAATAGCAATTAGAGCTTGATTTGCTGCTACAAATCTGAAAAGCATGCAACAGATTGGGCAAGAGTGATATTTCCAGGTTAGGGCAATAAAAGGATAACTCTAATGCTGAACAGCCATATGTACACCGTTATTATACTTATCAGGTGGTTTAGTTTCTCTTATTCCATATACTATCCAGTCTTGAAAGTTGATAGTTGTGGGCATAGCATTTATTTTTTTTAAAAACGACCTGAAATCCATATATTTATTTAAAGTTGCAATTCCAATTTTAGTTTTCATTCTAGTTGAGATAACTGATCTTGCAGTAAGTTTTATGAACTGTGTTGTCAAGTGTATTAATAGATTTCAAAGTGAAGAATTGTGCATGAGTTTTGATACCAATTGTTGAATTTGGATCTTTGAGTTGTGTTTCAGTTATTAAACCAGAAATATGTTTTTCTGTACCTAATGGAGTGCTTGTTGTTTTAACAACGGGCAGGTTTGTTCTTTAAAGAGAGGCATATTTATCTTGGAGAGTAAAAGGAAATAAATACAAAGTTTGCTGAAATAACACTTGATGAGTTTTAAAGTACAGAAACTTTGTATTAAACAGTAACAAGATGGTTTGTTTAGGGCGGAATAGAAAAAATGTAACTGTTACCAGGTAATTTAACATACACGTGAAGATACAAGTTTCATTTGACCTGAAAAACTTGATTTTATAAAACTTGAACGGGGCCAGATTAACCTATACCAATATGCCCCCCCCCACCGTTTTGTCTATTATTTTAAGTAAATAATGAGATCTGTCAATCATGTGAATAAAGTGGCTTGTTATGTGCTAATGTGTAATATATTCATTCCATTTTTTAAAGAGATATTTGTTTTAACATATTATTAACAATATCTTAACAATTAGGTATCGAAAAAAAAACGTCTCACAAAATGTAGATATTTCATCTGGAAGTTTAGATTTGGCTTTAATTGCAAGAAAATAGCATAAAGTTATCTGTATAAAAAAGAAAAAAATACTATTGCGTATTTGAAATCTTTATTCATTTTTTTACATTTCTTTCAACAAGTGACGGTCTGCCATGTTACATCAAGTTTCATTTTTCTGATCACATCTCTGAGTGTAAAGGCTCAAAAAAAAAATAAAAATCGTAAACCATTCGTTAGCTTTTATTAATAGACTGGATTTCATTTACTCATTTTTCATTTAGAACATAGAACAGAAAAACGTGCTTTACTCGGAGGGGGCGTCAAAATAATGGCAAAATCATGTCAAAGTTCAATGATAAGAAGGTTACATTCTTGTTTTTCTAAGGCTCCACCCACTTTCTGAGCGGCATCTTTTAAATTATGAAAGGTCGAGAAAAAGAAAATGCTACCGGTTGTGTCAACAGTAGTCGACATTTAATTATCATCGGGGCTTCCGTACATGGTTATTCTTATCGTTTTTATTTTAATTTAAAAATTCAAAAATATTTTAAAAAACAATAAAACAGGGTCGTCAATTCAACTAAAACTCCACATTAAACAATTATTTAACACTATCATTACTTACTATAAAATGCTTCAAGAGTTGCAGTAAGTATAAACAGTAATAATTTAATGTACAATTTTTTAAATAACCTTAAAAAAAATTTACCAGTGTATATTTTTTTTTTAGCAAAACCTCAAAATATATATATTATACTACTGAAAAAAGCCCAAACAAATTTTCTAAGAGAAATATTTTACTTTTATGCCTTTTTTATTTTCAGACGAAGGGCATAAAAAAAAAATAGGATCACATTTTGTTTTATCTTTTAGTCCAAGAGCCAACACCACTTTATTTATGTTTTTTTTTTTTTGTTCTGGTCCTCCATACATTTTAAATGAATATCTGTATCTAATTTTTTTTTAAAATTGCATCCCATTTTTTTTTTAAATCGTGTTTGTTTAGTAATTCATTTTTAATTTTTTTTTTTTTAGTGCACAAGGTTTGATTGGTGGCCTAAGTAGATTAAAGTACGATAAATCCAACTCTCAGCCTGTGCATTCTGTGTGAAAATTGCAACTTTTTATCGAGTATATGAGAAAAATCAGTATGAAGAAAAAAAACAAAATGAAAAATGATCTCTCAATTAAGAAATATTAGTGGATCCTCCCCAACATTTAATCAAATCTTCCTCTTCATGTGCCTTGATTTTTATCTTTAATCAAATTTTACTGATTCTTAACTCCAAGTAAAAGTCGGACATTTGAAATAAAAAAAAAACTGATACAAAAAAGTGCGACTCATACATGAAAATATGGTAAATAAATACAACTACTACCCGACTTTATCGGACTTTCCCATATTGAACCAAAAATGAGAACTAAAGGAAGTACTGAAGGAACAATAAATGTAGCTGGTACTAAAACGTACAACTAACTTGAACATGAAAAAGACCAGTTTGGGAATTTAAAAAAAAAATGCTGTTGACTTTCGTTCTATAGGTTAACCATCCATTCACCAAAGACGGCTGAGGCATTTAAGCTTATTTTAAGATTTATATACCACAGTTGGCAGATGATAACAAAAAAAAGGAACGAACGAACCACGACTGGAGGAAAATGAATAAATAAAAATACCTTTTTTACTTATGTTTTCAACAATTCTTTCAGATAAATTTGAATTACTAAACAAACACTATTTAAAAAAAAAAGAAAAATGGGGTGCAATTTAAAAAAAAAATTAGATACAGATATTCATTTAAAATGTATGGAGGACCAGAACGTAATAGTTTTTGCATTATCAATCGAAAAATAAACAAAAGCAATCTTTTACGATTAACTTTATGCTATTTACTGGCAGTTGAAACAAAATTAAAACTGCAAAGAAGATATTTGTATTATTACAATATGTTTCAAAATTCAAAAGAAAGTGCGTAGAGGTACATATTTTACAGTAAGCTCATAAATCTACAACGTATTCAAAACATTAAAAAAAAGTGTTATTTAATTATTTTACATTTTAAAACGTAAAATGAAAACAAAACGAAGCAAAATGAAAAATGTATGAAGCAGCTTCAACAATCTCTTTCGGGTGTGCTTTATTCTTGCTAAGTTATCTATTAATTATAATCCGTCTAAATAACCAACAGTTTTTCAATCATCCTTAATAAAACGACTTTGAACATTGCTATCTTTAAGCTGTAGTGCGCACCTACACACGTTTTGCAACCAGCGCACAAAGGAAAATAATGTGTGCAGAAAAGATTTCACATTCTGCAGATGGCGCACCTACACACGTTTTGCAACCAGCACACAAAGGAAAATAATGTGAGCAGAAAAGACTGCACATTCTGTAGATAGCTTACTGCGGTTTTATTGTCTCACTTTGCCAAATTCACAACTGTGCGTATACTTTTGTCAGGAAAAATTGCGCACAACATAAGATTTTTGTGCACACTGACTACTAAAAATTAGCGGAACATTCACTGTGAATTAAAAAAAACAAAAAAACTTTAATTTGCGTTCCTCTGTGTGTGTGTGTGTGTGTGTGCGCACCTCTTTTCTTTCCTTTAAGAAACAGTTTTTGTTAGATTTTTTTTTTGGGGGGGGGGGCAGTGAACTCGACACTTACAATATTTTGTTTGAAAAAACACTTCTGATGTTCCAAGTTCCAACCCAAAGGCTGTGACATCTCATTATTTCATTGGTCGCTGTTTCTGTGACACTGAGGTTAAATAAAAGCCAAGAAACTTTTATCGCGATTACAATCTGACCATTGATAGAAGTTTTATATGATGGTCAAGTTCTGAACCTCAACAGAAAGATCAGAGATAAAAAAGGGGAGAAGGAGAGACACACATTGTAAGTAGACTGGCTACGCATATAGCAAAATTGCTTTCCATATCAAGCTCCAGCTATAGTGAGCACTCAGACTTCACATCAGGGAATGTTTTTATTGTTTTATTGTTGAATTCATTTTCCCTGTTGTAGTAGTAGTGATAAATTTCTAAATTGCTATTTATTTGGGGGCCCCTTCACGGTAGCGCAGCGTGGTTTGAGTATAGGCTAATCTGGCTATGGTCTTGTTAAAAATAAAATTAAGAAAAATATGAATATCCCAGAATTCTTTTGGGCCCCTGTTAGCTACAGGCCCCTATGCTTAAGCCTATTCAGCCCTATAGTATAATCCGGCTCTGAATGCTGAGACATTACAGTTTAATTGACCAACGAAACAGATAAACAACTCGATGAACAGACAGAAAAGCAACGGACGACTCTAACAAATAGACACCCTGACCCACGAGCCACAAAATCAACAACTCACACTGACTCTGCTCGCTAATGATCTCCTTTTTTCAGCAACGTTTCACGTGAGCGTTTTTCAATCAAAATCAAATTCAAATCAGAAATACTATTCCTGCCACTTCCTAATTCTATCAGTTCTCAAACGTTAATAAATGTTATGGCAGGGACTTTGTTTATGTTTGAGAACTAGTAGTATTAAGGAATTCAGCCAGAGAGGCCAATCAGGGACATGGATGGGAAGAAAATTCCAGATATGGAAGAACAGAAGTGCAGATGGATGGAGCATTTTGAGGAACTTTTTAATAGACCAGCTCCACAGAATGGATATCCAGCCTTGATGGGATAAAAAGAACCTTTCCATTAATATCAGCTTGATTTGTCAAGCGTTCTTTTCAGACAATGTAGAATATTTACCAAGAATGCTAATCTTTGCCAATGATTGCATTTTAACAACAATCATCTTTCAGGAATGGGATATTTTCTGATAGACATTCATTTGAGAATCTGCTATAATAATGAATGGCTTGGCTTCGCGAACAAAGATTTTTTGGGATGGTTTTCCACAGCATTAGGACCATAGATGCAGAGTAACCCTCTAGCCTGAGAAATGTAGTTTTAAGGTGAAGTGACTTTGCCCAGGTTTGAGCCCCCCCCCCCTACCTTTTAAACCAAAGGTTTACATCATATTGACCACCATTATAATAATACGCCATGTTTATTTGTATATTTATTTTTTGTCTATAACACCCCAAATCAATTAAATAAACATTGTTACTAAAGGAATGTTACCTACTTAATGATAATATAGAAGAGTTGTGTCCTTTGCATGATTTTTTTCTATTATCCATGTATATAAAATGAAATGTGTATCTGTATATTTCATATATGCAGTCATTTTTGACGGCACGGGTACACTAGTAGTAAATAATGTGCAAAAATATCTAAATTACTTTGTAACATACACGGTTGCCTGTATTTTAGTGACCAAAAGTGATAGTCAGTAGCAAGAATTTATTTACAGTAACTGCTATTATCAAATCAACACTTTCAACAGGTGCTGATGTCCTAATATTTTCACTTTATTGACTTTAAAATTAAATGCAAAGTAACCTGATGGTCTCTGGTATTATAACAATTTCTGTTCTGAATTTCAAGAATTTGGTGCATCTGAGTATCTGAGAATAAAACGGTAACCAGACAAATCGGCCGTGGACAAGTCAGCCGCCAATATTTCAAACCCGGACATTTTGGCCGCGTTTCATTTTTAAAGGCGAAAATGACTATCTAGACAGGATTTAAAATGAAATAGAACCAAAATATGTAAATCTAATGCAATTTACAATAATAAGTCAATTCATGTTTGTTGTTTAGTGTTTTATATATCTTTTTAAAACTTTTTATAGCTAGTTTTTGTTTAGTCTCAAGTAATGTTATTTAATTTATTTTTTATTCCATGGCCGACTTGTCCAGGTCTGAACTGTCCAGGCCGACTTGTCCTAGATTCGAATAAAACATATGCTATAAAATTTAATTATAAAAGTATTGCAAGAATATATTTTTGTTTAGGATAGGATAAAATCTGATGGTATGTTATATTTGATGATTTTGCTGTACAGTTTCTGAATCTTATTTCTGTAGCCAGTGGAACAATGTAGAATGGTTTACAGCATTATTTTTTCTTGTTTTCAGTTATGTGTGGAATGTAGAGAATTCCTGCCAACAGAAATGGCTTGCATTATATTTCTATGTTCGGGGGGGTAAATGTTGCAGATTTGCAAATTGATACTTTGAAATGCACAATTCCTCTCTTTAGCTAAAACTGCTTACATGAACATTCAGGTCTATCCTGGTTTGATTACTAAACAATTTCTCAACAATATACTTTTAAAAGATCTTTGTTAGTTTTTAATCTTAATACTTCTGTATATGCTTCAAAGTTTTCACACCCAATTGAGGTTTGATCTTATTCCGTTTTGCTGGTGTTTCTAGCTTTATTACTTTTTTTTTAATAACTATTTAGAATGTTTTTCTTTTGACCTCATTTTGTGTTTTTGATTTTTTTTTTATGCAAAGTTTAAAAAAATGTTCATCTAGCAAAAGATATGTGTGTCTTTGGGTTGGTTGGCCAAAAAGTTTGTTCGGTTTAATCAGTAAAAATAAGTTTTTATTTTTAAAATGAACATTGACTAACATATTTTTGAGAAGGGTCATTAATATTCAAATGGTTCTTCAGACGATTGAACTCCTTCTTGTTATTTGTGTTGTAAACACAACGTTTCGGCCAATCCATTCTTCAGCCTTCTTCATGTGTAAAATCCGAGTGTGATGGGTTAAATAGAAGTTATGTTTAAAGGGGATAACCCTTGACTAACATATTTACCGCTTTGTTCCATTATCTTCTGCCATCTTCATAATTCCTTCCTTCCAGAACTTTTTATCTTTCTCAGCCAAGACATGCCCTAGGTACTTTTTGCAATCTTCCTGGAATTGAAATTATTTTTATTAAGAAAATTCTGTAAAGTTGCAATATCTCGTGAATATGGCGGATGAGTGAAAATTCCCCAGCCAAGCTGTATCCATATTTGCCTGGTCGCTAAAGAAACTTGGTCGAGTGTTATCCTAATGGAATATTGTTTGGTTCTCTGAAAGGAGCTCATAGTAGAGGACTCCCTTCCGATCCCACCATATACAGAGCATCACCTTCTTTGGATTTGGATACCAGCCCCATGAGCTCTTGCATTCCACATTGTTGTAAAGTATCCAGCCTGCCACAATTTATTTTAAAAACAGAACATTTTCCTTACATTTAAGTATTGAGTAGTGATGTTTTTTTCCCTCTGCTTAACCTATGTGGAAGCCGCACATCAAAGCAACTAATATAACCAAGCTGCTGCAAATGATTTTTGATGCTTGAGTTGGATATCTGTAGTATGTTGACTCTCACATTGTATAACATTGATTATTCATAAGTGATGTCTTTGTTTGATCCTATCGACCTCAAATGGTCTGCCAGCCCGTGGAGCATCATTCAGTGAGAAATCTACAGCACAAAAATTTGCAAACCACTTTTGACATGTTTGATCAATCACAGTACCTTCTCCATAAACTGCACAATTCTTCTTTTCTTTTTTTTAATTTTTCAGTGCATTTTTCCTCCCATCTTCAACCTTTAAAATTGATAAACAAAAACACGCCAACTGACAAACTAAACACCCCTCATGCCTGTAATGTTCTTGTCGTGTTTAGTGCCTTTTTTCGCTTTGTTGTTCTTTCTGTTGTAGCTGTGTGAGATTAGAATGTGTTTAATTTGTAACCGTGTTTAAGCATGTTAAGAAAAGAAGATAGAATGAAAGACACGTGTTGATCAGGGCTATTGCCTGTGTAGAACTTCCCTATTCCTACTTCTGGTCCGCGCTTTCTGGGACCGGAAACAGAATGGGTTCTGCTGGGAACTTGCTTCGGCATGTTTATTGATTTAATATAACATATATATATAAACATTACAATGCCATCTAACAACAAATACAGAACTAACTTTTTGACCAACTATATACCTCCTGATTTGTCCCAAAATTAGTGCCAGTTCATGGGCACTATTTAATTCCAATGGTCCGCTTTGACTTGCAAACTTACTAAAGCTAAGAATGAGTACATGAGTTCTCAGTTTTCGAGAAAATTAATTTAATTTTAACCCCCGCACCCCCTTATTTAATTTTATGAAATCTTTATGAAATATAATTTGCTTTCCTGTATTGTTATATTAGAAGCCCCCCCAACCCACCCCGGGAAATGCTGGGTATCCCTGCAAATATATATCTCTATATTCTAATACTGAAGTTCAAAATGTGATCATCTTTAATTGTGGATTAACGTTTTTATTTTCTCAATACTCATCAACAAAATGAATAAAGGAATATTTCATATTTAAAAGTGGCAAACTATAAATCTTTACAAAATGTTTATTTTCATGAGTGAAAAACTTCTTAGTTTCATATCTAATCTTTAAACTATGTAAACAAATTCCTGGAAAGTCTTTGCAGAGCATAATTCCTGTCGAACTGCTGAATTAAAACTTTTCCTGCAATATCTGCTTTACTAAATGAGTCATATACTTGCCCCTGTTTACTTGGTATTAAAAGGGAAAAAGATCAGATTTGATCAGAAATAATAGCCAATGATAGGCAGTAAGACAGGGAGATTCAATATCACCTAAATTATTCACAGCGAGTCTTGAAAGCATCTTTCAGAAAACTGACTGGGAGGGAATGGGAATAAACATAGATGGAGAATACTTAACCCACTTAAGATTCGCCGATGACATTTCCTTGACATCTGAAGCATCCAAAGAATTACAAAACATGGTAACTGATCTAAATAGGGAAAGTAAAAAAGTAGGCTTAACCTACTTTTAATGATGAACAGGACAAAGACGAAAGTAATGTCCAACGATAAAGTCCCCAAAAAGATCATAAAGATAGGAGAAACTTTAGAAGAGGTTGATGAATACATCTACCTAGGTCAGGTAATAAAGTAAAGAGAAAGACCACAACTACGAAATAAAACGACGCATAACGATAGGTTGGAAAGCATTTGGTATGAACAGAGACATTTTGAAGAGCACCTTGCCAATGTGCTTAAAGCGTAAAGTATACATCGGCTGCATAATACCAGCCATGATGTACTGGTGTGAAACATGGAAATCAACAAAATGAGCTGAAAAACCAACTTAGAATAGCACAGAGATCCATGGAAAGAGCAATGCTAGTGATAACTCTAAGAGATAGAAAAAGATTAACATGGATCAGAGAGAGGACTAGAGTGAAAGGCATTATACAAATAATTAAGCAGCAAAAATGGAGATAGGCTGGTCACCTAGAAAGAAGAGATGACAATAGATGGGGGAAAAGACTAACTGATTGGTGCCCATGGGAGAGTAAACGCAGTAGGAAAAGGCCAGACACAAGATGGAGGGACGATGTAGAAAAGTTTGCCGGTAAGATGTGGCAGAGGTTAGAACAAGATAGGTTGTCATGGAAGGAGATGGGAAAAGCCTTTGTCCAGCAATGGACTTATAACGGCTGATGATGATGAATTTGTACATTCTCCTCTCATATTGATATGTCTCTATATTTATTGACTTTGTTATTACTTTGTAATTTCATTCAACATATTAAATATCCTTTTCAGCCTAATTTTAAAAAATGATGCTAATATTATCACTTATTTCTAATAACATAACAATTTTGCCATTGTATGTGTATGCACACACTCACACAAACTACTTGTGTGCTGCTGTTCAGGATTGATGACTATCTTAAGGTACTAAGTGTCAGTGTGACTAAAATGAAAAATTTACAGTGTATATATATATATA
>VCCN01000756.1:5561874-5572344 GCA_006491835.1 Architeuthis dux | reverse complement strand
ATACAAATTGACAAGATACACTGTTGGAAAGCTGATGACATTATCTTTCCAATGATATATTATGTCATTTTATTTATTTTTCCGGGTTGACCCTATTTTGCTTAAAATTCTACAGGACTATATCAGTGTGAACGTAGACCGCAATCTATTACTATTGACCTTTATTTTTTTAGGAATTCTCAAAAACTAACGTGCAAAGAACATGCTTGTGGGTCCCATTAGTATACACTGAAAATTTCTTGGGGATATGTTGTGTGGTTCCTCAGTTATGCTGTCACATTCAGAACAACAAAAAATGGTGAATGTAATCTGGCAGATTTGGATTCGGCATCCTAGAATTATCTTATTTCAACTGCATTGACAAATTCTACTGTAAAATGCCAAGACCTGCAGTTTATCCTGAACCGGATTATCGGATTTTCAACATTTCTTTTGCTGTTTTTGTCCTGAAATAGTCAGGAATTATATGGAAAAATGTTTTCATTTGTCTCTGTATGTTGTTCACGTCACAAGTTATGCGATTTTCTATCTTTCCAGTGTCCGGCCAGGGCGAATGACAAAGGATCTAAATGATTTTTCCGTAAAAACAAAACATAAAATTTTTGTTTATAGATATTTTTCTTCATATTTGAAATACGTTGAAAATTTTTTTTTGTTTTTGATACTTCCAAGGAAGCGATCCATATGGAATTTTTTTTAACGAAATAGAGAAATGAAGCATGTATTAAAAGAAATGATTGATATTTTTTTTTTTTATGTATTTTTTATAAATTCTTTTGTTGTCTCCTAAGGAAATGGGACAATCAAGCACCCTTTTAGCTGAACGGACACGTGACTTCACTGCTCTCTGTCAATGTTTTACAATACAAATTTCTTTAACAAGTTTATTACCTTTTTCATTTTGGGCCCAATTATTTCCTTTTATTTAAAAAAAAAATACTGTTTCAAATAGGAAAATCAACAGATGGCATGTTATATTTGGCGACATTAAATTTATTATACACTTACTGACATCCATACTTGAATTTTCTTAAAATTTTAAATGCTAAATGTTTTATAAAAAGGTGGGAGTCACAAATTGAAGCTGCCAAACCACTGTGATATCATATGAAGGAAATGCACTGTGCACTATCATTGCTCTGAGAATATGCTCTTGAGAAAAAAGATGGCATGACCGCAACAGAAGCAAGCGCACTCTTAGTCATGCTGATTAAATGGCCATTTCTATTAGCAGTCTGCATATGGTATGACATTTTATTTCATATCACTAAGACCAGGAAGCTTATCCAGTCATCAGGCATAATAATAGTAGAGTCGAAAAAATAACATTTTAAACTCTGTATAATCCTCTAATTTGTTAATAAGTAGACATGCCGTTCAACAATCCACTGCATACCCCAATTACAAAATATCTTGTATCAACAAACATGAGGGAATACATAAATGTATGGGAAAAACGAAAATTGAAATTTATTCTCCCTTTGGAGATATTGTGTGGTGTGTTGTGGACATATAGCTACGATGCAGGGAAGGTAACTGTATATGGTTCCGCCCAAAACCTTTGGAGATATTGTGTGGACATATAGCTATGATGCAGAAGAGGTAACTGTACATGGATCTGCCCCCAAAATTATATTTGAGATTCCTGTATAGCCAAGTATTTCTTATTTAAAGATATTGAAAATAATTTCAAGGTTGATAAATATTGATTTCTGTCTAATTTTTAAATATTTTCAAGTAGGAAAAATTGCTTATCTTTTTTTCTTTTTTTTTTTTTAAAGAGATTTATATTATATACAAAATGAAATTTTGACTGATATCATTTATTATGGAACAAAAGGCCCACTTTTCTATAAATAGATTTCTCAGTCTTTGAAAAAGGAAATCAGATGCCTAATCTATTTATGCTACTTGAACTTATGACTCATATAAAATGGAGTGCATACACATTTCCCTTTCATTCTGTTTAACACCCCAACAGATACAACGGATTAGTGGTGACAAGAATGAGATTATTTTTCCTTCTTTGTGGTGAGACTAGAAGGATTTTAAATTACTCTAAGAAAAACAAGGATCAAAATAGATTGTTGTTAGACTGGATTTGAATTCAATTTGATTGACTTATCTTGGCTAATTCAGCTGCTGAACAAGCAACACCAAGAGCAAATGACAAGTGCTTCAGATTAACAAATCACCAATCACTTGCAGCAAATCCAAACAAAGGATTACCAGCTACAAAAACTGATTCGGCACTTTATACAAAATAGATCCAGTGGATATTCTGTGCCAGTGGCAAGCTTACAACCATTTGATTCTACTTCAGAGCTGTGGATAGATTATCTGGCCAAATTAACAGCCTTCATCACTACCAATTCAATCCTAGCTGATAGGCAAGTTTTTGATAACCCAATCCGCTACTGTCTCCAAAATGCTTAGCAACCTGGCAGGCCCTTCCCAAGGACATCAACTAGCTTACAATCAAGGATATGTAAAGACTTTTATGGTGAATCAATTCAATCCATAGTCCATAATAGTTTTAGTCCAAGATGAAGTGGAATCTATGAGAAACCATACTGGAACTTGCTTGGAAAATTAGGTAGGATGCATATACATCTGATTTCCAGTCAAAGACCCACTGGATGAAGCCATGAGAACTAGATTTATTTGTTCTGTGATTAATGAAGTAGCACTAAAGGCTCTATTTAAGCTCAAGTATGACTGACAAGCTCACATTCAATTGTGCAATCCAGGCGGCTCAAAAAGTTGTAACGTCGTCACACAAAGCCAAGGACAACCCTCTGAAGAAAATGGAAGCAGAACTGTTACAGATGTGGAAAAAAGAATCATTTTGTTTAGACTTGTCCACATATCATTGCTGTTTCTACAAGAAGACTGGACATCTCCAAAAAAGTGTGTATGTGTTCAATCAGAAGCAACACCGAGGTTCAGTCAAGTATGTGAGAGTGGACTGTCCTTTCCTACAATCAAGGCAGTCGGGAAGTTTATTCCCTCATTCTACCAATTGATCAACAGAGACGTAAGGTCAACTTTTGATTATTTGGGAGTTTACTTTCTCTTCATCAGGTGGGTCGTCGTCGTCGGCGGCTGCATCGTTACCCGTACCTCAGCAGCAACAACTATCTTCGCAGCAATTATCACTACATCACATATGCAGCAAAATAATATGGGTCAATTTGGGCAAACCTGAACTTCAGTCAGTTGAGATCCAGTGCAAGTTGGCAGATGTAAACAAATTGCCAGTACTGGTACAATTTCACACCATTGCTGTGGTTGTCCCAAAAGTGCCAAGTCTATTAGGATGGAGAGCTATACTAGAGTTGGAACTTGCTGCTCTCATAAACTACTTCAAACAAAACTTGAACAAATCAATGCTGCCTTCAGTGGGACAATTGACCCAGTAATCACATGTCAATTCCTTGCAGATAACCTGCAAGTAACTTTGCCAAGAGTTTCCAGTGCTATTCAAGCCAGATGCGGGTTTCCTCGAGGACTATCAGCTAGAGGTGAAATTCAAGCCAGAGGCCTGGCCTATTTTCTGCAAACCTAGGCCTGTCCCTTTTGCCATCCTGGAAAATCTGAATGCAGCCTATGATGCTGGAATCAAGAAAGGAGTTTGGCAACCAACAAATTTCAACTCCTATGGTACTCCTGCCAGGATAGAAGGTAGACAAGATCAGAGTCTCTGAAGCTACCCACTTACTATAAGTTTTCAAATGGAAACTCACTACTAGCCCATTCCACTGGATATTTCTTTATAAAAATGATTTTGCGGATGCTTACCATTAAATTTGTTTCTGAAAACCAGAGATGGTTGACACTCAGAGGAATCGTGCTGCAAAAATGAATAGCATTTGGAATTGATTTAGCACAGAGCTATTTTCAAGAAATCAATTTTGGGATCAGTAAATTCTATGGAAATATCTTGCTGCTACATAATCCTGTATGGGTCTTGAAACAGTATAGATTTACTATAAATGAATATAACCAGATTAAATTTGTTGTTTTTATTGAATATATATAATTTTGTTTTGATTTTATTCAAAATTTCCAGTACAATATAATTTCATCAACCTTATGATGGCAGAATATACATATAAGGTACACTATTATAAAATAAACATGAAATGTATTGCTATCATAGGTGTAACTATATGTTACATGAATTGTAGAGACACATCAATATTAATTTGGCATAATTGGACAGTCAGAAGCAGAAAGAAAGGTCTCCTTAAATTGAGAATATAAATATTTCTTTTCTTTTAAGTTAAGTGATGGATAAATTAGTTGCCTGTATGATAGCCTTATTTAATAGCAGCAGTTAACCCTTATAGCACTGCCAGGCCGATATATTGGACTCGATAATGTAGCCAAAAACACTACATATGCTGATATATCAGCTTAAAAAGTCCAGCCAGACCAGCTTAAAAACTGAAGAAACCTTTGGTAACAGTTTTTTTTAAAAAAAACACAAGCTTTTCACTATACAATTTTTGATAAGTGTATTGGAAAGATTTTTTTGATTTATAGATTTAACAGTTTAGTGAAATAAGTCGTTTAAGCACGTTGAACAATTAAAGTTCTTGCATTTCTATCCTTATTATTCTTTAAAATTATTTAAACAAAAGCAGCACCAACTACTTCCAGATAAATTGTTCTGAAAATAAACATTGTAATCTTGCCAAACGTCTGTGCGTCTGCCATTGCAAAACTCAAAAACAGTCAGGGCCATGGCCACCAAATCTTCTGTAGTTACTAAAGGGATCCCGCAGCAGGTTTTTAGCAAGTTAATTTTTTAAAATCCTGCCCTCCAGAATAAGTTTTTAGTGGGTGGTTCAATTTACAATGTTAGTCCCTTATTTTATGTCCAGCTGCGATCAAACACTTACCTAAAAATTTACTATTAATATTACTTTAATTCATCAAATATTTTCCCATCCATCTGTGTTAGAATAACTCGAGGACAGTTAGAGCTATGGCCCCCAAATTTTCTGTGGTTACTAATGGGAGCTGGAGCATGTTTTTCACACATTTGGCTTTGAAAATTAATGTGGCTCTGCGTCCACACTCTCTCCGATTATAATGATCTAATTTCCATCTATCTATCTATCTATATAATACTAAAATTTTGATTCCATTCACCTGTATGTGACTTCCAAGTAGCCGAAATGGTGCATTGTAGCTAGTGGTATAGAATTAACCTACCCCTAAAAAACAGCTTTGATCTCTTATCAGTGCCAAAGGCCCCATTTAAGCCTTCTGCAGGTGGGTGGGTTTTCAGCTAGTATTTATAAACTCTCAAAAGTAATCTCTAACACTGCTGCTCCAATTTAATGAGTTTTTGAGTTGTATAAATTATGTATCACCCATTTATTTGTAACATTAAGTGATAAAACCTGGAATACTAATAGATCTATAATTTGTCTACATGATAAATGTACTGAGAAATAAGTGTGATATTGTTATGAAGTACAGAGTTAATTAGGTTACCGAGAAATCTATAGTTTGATTTGATTTCATGATCTTAAATTGTCTGATGAGCATCGTTTGTTCATCATGGCCACCCCATTAATCAGGATCCAATTATTATCTCTGAAATATCAATTGTTGCCATCTACAATGTGTTACTGATTTCTCTGGCATGTTTTATAAATTCATTGCAATATAGCTGATATAAAAGGAAAGGAATTGAAAATAGGACGTCTTTCTATATTCACTGAATCTAAATTTAGGCCTTGAGTTCTCTAAGAGCAATTAAACGTATTGTTATTCAGTTTAAATTGATGTTTTTTATGTATATTGTAAGCTATATTAATTTTTAAGAATAAATATATTGGTGAATTTAGTTATTTCAGTGAATGATTTCTACAAAAACCTTGATATAACTTGATGCTTTTAATGGTAGTAGCTGAATAGTTATTGTAAAATAACTGATGAAGAGGTGGGGATGTTGCCATGAATAAAAGGAATAACAGCAAAATATATAAAGAATACTGCTAAAAAACTTCTCTCAAAGAACTGTAAACAACTGGAACTCACCGGTATAGCACAATCCCAATATACTACAAGCAAAAACAGTAAATAATTTCAAGAACAAATATGACAATTTTGCAACATATAAAAAAAACTTTGAAGAAGAATACGTAGACAGAAGCAAGATACAAGCACAAATATGTGTATCATTTCATGCGGTTTAAGTCAATGGTCCTAATTTGCCCCACCTGTTCTTTAGTTTAGTTTAGTTCTTTAGTTATTTTTTAGAACATTTTATTTTAGTGTGAAAAAATAAGTATACAATTTGTATCTACAAGCACACATCATAACAATCATATTTACACAATATCTAGGGCCTTAAACCTTTTGCGGTGGTGTAATAAACATAGTAATTCTTCTTAAAATCATTTGCATCTTTTGATAGCACTGTATATTCCGGTAATCTATTCCAAAGTCCTACTACTCTATAGCTAAAAAAGAATTTTCTGATATTCAATCTACTATTTGCTTCTAGCGTATATGTGTGGCCTCTCAGTTCCTTGTACCCACTTCTAGTAAAAGAAATACATCAGGGTTTACTACTTCTAAACCATGCATAATCTTGAACATTTCTATTAAGTCTCCCTGATCTCTCCTATTTTCTAACAATGTTCATTAACATTAATTGTTTTTGTCTTTTGGTTGTTTAGTAAAACCTATTCCTTAATTATAAAGAATATTAATTTAGTATTAATTTAAATAGGTCAGGCGATTACTTGTTAAATAGTGATGCCCTTCAGAAGTTGAAGAGTTTTACACTACCAGTCAAAAGTATTTGAACACTTGCATTTTATTTGTTATTAAAATGCTTATAGTGCATTGTTTAAAAAACTTATTTGATTAATGTTGCTATAATTTTAAAGTTTACTCATTTTTAAACATCCCACTTTCAATTGTACAATTCACTAATGAATGAAAGGAAGTCGCTGTATCTCATTCATGCTCACATCAGAAAGGTGTCTTTGTGTGATGAGACGGGGAATTGAAAAAGAAATCCCCATTACAAAGTCTTAGATGTGGCAGAATCAACCAAAGAATGGCATAAAGTATCTTCATTGTTGTGAGAGTATTATGATAGAAAAGCCAGAAGAAAACTACCTTTTGAACCATTCAACAGAGAAAGCAGTTGGCAATTGAGATGGTGGATAGACTCTTGCAGATTTATATTTGCAAATGAGATCTGATTTGCTTAATTTTTGAACAGCAGATGAATATGGGTTTGGAGATGTAATAAACATCATAATTCTTCTTAAAATCATTTGCATCTGTTGATAGCACTACATATTCCAAAGTAGTAGATGTGGCAAGAATTCTATTTGAACTGCCTGCAGCCCTCTATCAAACTTGACAGATTTTGGGTTATAGTGTGGAGAGCAATTTGAAGCAGTGGTCATTCAAGGCTTCCAAAGTGAGTGAGGGATATATAAATCCAGAAAAATACATATCTATTCTCCAGGAGGATCTTCTCTGAATATTCACTAATATTTATTTTGATAAAAGCACTTATTTTCCTGCAGGATGGAGATCCATACTACAGGTATATGTACCTAAAAAAACATGGTACCTCCAAAGATACAAAGATACTTATTGCTCTATAATCTTTTGAAAATAACATTAAATCCAAAACTGATTGTTGTTTCTTATTCACAAGGTTTATCTCTTTCTGAAAAACTGCTAACAATTGCATTTCGTCATATTCTGTTGCAACTGGGGTGGGGTGAATGGTGATTTTTTTTTTGGTGGGCAATAACACAATTTTTCACATAAAATCCATGTTCACAAGTTTATTATTTTACAAGAGGTAAATATCTCATCCTTGCTACCTTAATCAGAAAATCTGCTCAGAACATACTAATTTAATGGTAAACAGGTACCAAAAAAAGTGCTATCTTTGTATCTTTTGAGGTACACTCTTGAAGTGTACTAAGTGACATCTACTGAACATCTTGGTGCAGTCATGTAACTGTGTGTCAATTTGCCTACCCAGAATCCCACATAATGTTCTTTCAAGTAGTAATGGTTCTGAGTTCTTATGGGTTAAAGCAACTTCATAATTCCATCCTCCCAGAACGTTTTATCTTTCTGAGCGTGCAATTTACTCATTCAAAGAAAATTATATATAGAATATGCGTCTATGCCAAAAGTCATTCAGTCATTGCTCATAGGCTTTTAGGATTATTTTACAACCAAATTACTGTTTGGGGAAAGCAGTTTTGAGCTAGCTAGTACTACGTCATATCCAAATGTGATTTTGAATTCTGCTAGGGCTGGTGTTCAACTCCAAGATTTTACATATTAACACATCCAAAATCCTAAGATAATAATTGCATAAATTTAAGAATGTATCCATGTATATAACTTACAAATGGCTTGAGTTTGAACATTTATCTAATTTAATTTTTTTTACTCTAGGTACCACTCGTTCTCCTCGTCCTGGTGAGATAAATGGGGTTCACTACACGTTCCTTACTGCTGAAGAGTTTGCAGTACTCGAAAAAAATGGCAGTTTGCTAGAAAGTGGAATATTTGATGGTAAGTAATTTTTGCAAAAGCAAAATTGCAAGTATAATATTCTTTACACAATATGATATTTTGTAATATTAAAAGTTGGTGAGAATTGGAATAATTCAAGCAAAATAATAGGTACAAGTCTTGATTACTACATAATTTAATTCATTTAAAATGTTTTAAAAATTAGATTAAACAAAATTTCTTTGTCTGTGGCTTTGGTGGTATTGATATTCATTGATTTTTATTTTATTTATTATCCTCATCTTTATTATTGTTTTTCCAGAACATTTTGGCCAATTCATTCTTTGGCCACCTTCAAGTGAAATTTCATCTGATACTGAGTCTGTTATTAGTCTCTTAGCTGCATTGCATTGTATAATGTTGATAGGCTGTGTAATTTGTCTGGACTATGTGTCCCTCCAACCCTAATTTTTTTATCTTCTTTTTGTGTGTGAATGCATGCTAAGTTTTAACTTTTAATGATACAATCTATACCAGTTCTTTTTGTTTCTCTATTTTCTAGTGGTTTTTTTTTATGTCAATTATAGGGACTTTGTTTCGGAGAGAATAGTGATCTGCTATGTCTGGCTTTGGTCTTTCCCTCTCCCTCTCCCTCTCTCTCTCTCTCTGGACCATGGCCTTCTGGTGCTCTACTGGGGCTCTTTGAGTATTATCCTGAGGGAGCAGCTACTTTCATCTTTATATTTTCTGCCATAGGGGACTTAAAAGCAGAAGATATTTATGTTGCAATCCTGTACCCAGTCAGGGAGTTTGTTATAAGTACCCCACATTTGCCTACAATTATAACATGGGGTTTGTTACTCAGTAATAGTTACATATAGTGGGATGCAAATGACCGGGTCGCAGTTGTCCAGGACGCAATTGACCTGTCACCATGTACAATGTTTTCAGCTTTCAACTGTCAAATTGGGACAAATATTGGTATAAAGCAAAATTGATTTCCTTTCTGTTTACCAGATAAAGATTAAATCAAAATAAAAGTTACAGCTTATCTGAAAATTTTCATGATTGTATAATTGTAGGAAATGATGATCATTTGATAACGATAATCTTTACAAAAGGACCAACACAATGATGTTGGTTATAAATGTTAAGCATGAGTTATTTTACACTTTATATGGTAAAGGCACAAACTTCATGTATGCAAATATACTCATAAATATAGAAAATATTAATGGAGAAAAAATATGGTTTTGTCTACAGAACATACATGAAAAAATATTGTCAAAAGTTTGTTATAAGAACAGTGGATTCTCCCATGTTGTAAACCATCTGAGATTGAAAATCCCTGGAAGATTACCATAAATGATTTGATGAAGGCTGGAGAGTGAACCTGCCAAACCATTGAGATGAAAGTAACAAGAATGAGGATACTAGTCCAAAAAATCATTTAGTACTGAGCATACTTTTCTGAAGTGTTTTGTAGTGTATAAGTACTAGTGTAGTGAGCAGGTAGTTTATTGGCAAGTATATCGAAAGGATAGTATATTGAAACCTATTCATCAAAGATGAATATGTAGAAGTTATAGGTATATAATGAAACAGAGGGTGTTTTACTGAGTTTAGGATTATTTTTTTCTCATTTTTCTATGAGGGAGAGTTTTGCTTTTAAATGATAATTTGCATTATAATAATAATGTTTTTGTTTTTTTTCTGAAGGTAAACTTTAAGCTGCTCATGCCTGACAATCACCACTGTTATAGGATATTCATTATTTTATAATTATAAACATTATACATTCTTATTCGATACTTTGTCATAGTATCATTAGATTGAGTAATATTGGTTTAAAATATAAAAAGAATATTAAAATATATTTGTTCCATAAAATGTTGTTGATGGATGAGAAAAATATTAGGCTTCTGATGAGTATCACCACTGAATAAT
>VCCN01000756.1:5525936-5550337 GCA_006491835.1 Architeuthis dux | reverse complement strand
TCAACTAAAGGATGAAAATTTGTTATATTTCATTGCGTATACTAATACCTGTTTGCATGGTATGAAAAATTTGGTATAACTTGATAGCAAACCAAGTAACCCAAATCTGGTCTGTTCAGTGTGTATGCAATACCATTTGTTAACATAAATCAATTATTATTTCTACAACATCCAAGTTAGATTTTTATATGAACCACACAAAACTATCATGGTTTTACAGTTTCCTACTTTTCACAAGGTGTAACAAGCTTTATTTGGAATTTATTTGAATTTCTAGCCTGTTGGCCACCATTGTAACGATTGTATTTAGCCGAGTGAAATGTCTCCCAAAGTTAATAATGTATAATTAACCTGTGCTGCAACAACTTCACAATTATATATTTCATTTAACTCTTCCCTCTATCATAATTATACCCTTTTGATATCTTGTAGCTTTCTCAATTAATCCAAATAATCATTGTGTAAGTATCGTACAATTAAATAGTAATTTAGCAGGTAAATAAACTTAAGCAATACAGGTATATCTTATTAGTGCGGTTAATTTGTTCCAAAATTCCCCGTTCTGTTCAAAACCACAATGTTCAAGGTTTATATATAAGGATATTATACAACTAATTAAACAACAAAAGTGGAGATGGGCCGGCCACCTAGCGAGAAGAGATGACAATAGATGGGGGAAAAGATTAACAGATTGGTGCCCATGGGATAGTAAAAGAAGTAGGAAACGGCCAGACACAAGATGGAGGGACGAGATAGAAAAGTTTGCCGGTAAGACTTGGCAGAGATTAGCACAAGATAGGTTGTCATGGAGGGAGATGGGAAAGGCCTTCGTCCAGCAGTGGACAAATGACGACGGCTGCTGATGATGATGATGATACTTGAAATAGGCTTTTTTGACAGCTGTTAATTGTGTCATTAAGCCAGCTTCAGTGTAGTTGGGCTGGGTTTAAATCTGGTAATAAAATGGTAGTTAAATTTGTTATGTCCGATATCAGAACAAAGATTATTTTTTAAAATATTGATATTCTCAGATGTGACTGTCTTTTCACTTAGGCTGTTCCATGTGTTTGCCACTCTTGCTGAGAGGAAATTTTTTCTAACACCAGTGGAGGTCTGAATTTGCAGTTTATGGCTGTGTCCTCTGGTTTTACTGCACATAGATGAAGTCAGCATTTTCTTATCAGGGCATTTTGAGCAATGAATGGGTTTTTTTTTTCCAGCTTATACATAGTTACATTAATTTGTACAGCAATACTTTAATCGTATATCAAAACTCGAACTAATCAAAACCGCACTATTCAAGGTATTCCTGTACTTAGTTACATTAATTTTTACAGCAGTACCTTAATCGTACTACATCAAAACCCGCACTAATCAAAACCGTACTCCTGTATATGGAAAAATATAAAGGGAAGATAAATATATATTTACTTTTGTTGAATATTTCTAGAGTTGTGCCCCCTAACTTAATATGGCGTTCGGCTGTCTATTATTATTGTTGTCACTATTCAGAACTGTATATTAATCATCTTGCATAAAATTGTTTATAAATCCTGATTAAAATGTTACAAAAGCTTTTCTTTCCTCCCCGCTTACTTTAAAGAAAGAAATAGTTTCTACTTATTTTCATTGTGAAATTACTGCATTTATATACTTAATGATTTGTAAATTTGTATCTGTCTGAGGCATTCCAAATTTTTTTTTTAAAATCAAATTAATATTAAAGATTACCGTATTTCTTTGTGTATAACACAAGAAATGTTGTACTCAAATTTGAGCGAAAACAGGGGGCGGGGGTTGTGCTATACTCGAATGTATGTAGAAAGTTTTTTTTATATGCTACTAAAATTAAGCCCATTTGATGACTGAGGCGATGCAACTCCCTACCCAACCACCACTAAGAAATATATTTGACTTATGTGGCTAACCAGCTGTAAAAAAGAAATGATTAGTAATCAGTTCTTTTTAAAAAAATTAATTTGAGCTTTTCTCCTCAGGAGCTCAGAGGGTTGAAAGGATCGACCGTCTTTTTTAAGTTCCACAATATTTATTTCCTTCCTGTTAAATGCGTGCGACACAAATACCCAAGAAATAAATTCACTAAATTAAAATAATTAAATTAAAGAATAACTAAATTTAAAAACAATGGCTTCAAATTGAGTGCACAAAGGTGGGTTTTTGGGGGTTTTTTTCTTACGTTATTTCATTTGATGAAATTAAAATAATTACCATTGTAACAGTACACAACATAAAAATAGTGGGCACTTATTGTATATATAATTGCAGTATTGCAGGACACAAATTTTGGACAGCCAAACTGTTGTGCCAAATTGAGTACTTGTGTTATACAAAAAGCTAAAATTTAATACCTATTTTTCACCTCTAAATCTAGTACTTGTATTAAACAAGAAGAAATACAGTAATTTTCCACCAAAATTAACTCTTTTCCTATTTGAAAAGAAGCATACTGTATATGCGGGCATATAAGTCAATTCCCAAAACTAAGGTTTAATTCAAGGTTAGTCCAATATTCAAGTTTTAAAAATGCTTTTAATTTTCATTTATCTGTATTTTTACTGACAAAATGTTGAGGCATTTTGATATGGAAGTAAAAGAAATTAATAAAAGGCAGTTTTGGGGAACAAAATACTACTGAATATGTTGGCATATAAGTCGAACTGAAAACTAAGGTTTTCAAGTTTAGTCCAATATTCGCCAGATCAGTTGACTCTCCAAAATAAGGCAGCACTGTGTCCATCAGAGTGTCAAGTTCATAGGGTCTAAACAGACTAATATGGTCCATTTTGGAAAATACCTGATGCTTAAAAGGTTGATTTGTACGCCAGCATATACAGTACTTTCATATCATTTCTATTGAATTCATGGCCTTTTTTCTCATAGCATAAAGTAGACATATTTTGTTATTAGATGCTAAATATTCAGTGCAAGTACAGCAAATATCTTTCTATTCTTCAAATTATGCAATTATTTTTGAATTAATTGCACTCAGTTATACCTTATCCTCTTTGCTTTCAAGCAAATTTGACCACAAATTTTTTGGAAGAGAAACTTTCACAGTCTGATATCAGTTTTCAAAATCTAAAATCTAAATTAAATCTAATTGAAGTTTGGCAAATAATCAGTTTTTTCTTCAGTAATTTAATATAAAATATTGTCATTTTTGTTTTTTCATTTCTAAATTTTTTTTTTTATATAATAAAATCAATAATGGTAGAGGTAATTTGACAATGTGGAAATGAAAGATTGTGAAAAGCGTGTTACATCTCAAACATTATTATTAAGATAAGCCTTGATGCATTTCACTGAGTTTCATTCGGTATCTTCAGAAACAGAAAAATCCAGTATAGTTGGATTAAATATTATGGCCCTTTGAGAATCCAATCTCAGATTGGTGGGAAGTTGATTAATGAATTTTACCAGGGTTGTTATGGCAAAATAGGAAACTCAAATTAGGAAAGTAATGGCGTCAATTAACGCCTTAAAAGTTCTAAGATGATCAGAGAAAACTCTGGGGTTTGTTTGGATTTCATATTTGAAGTTTCCTGATGGCTAAAACAGCCATCAGGAAACTTCAAATATGAAATCACAAGAACCATCTGCTCTGTGAGCATCATAATTTTATTAATTACTTCAGAAATGGCATTATCAGGATGTGTATGTTTCCCAGGAAATAGATAAGGGATAAGATTAATTGCTAAAAGGATTCCATTTATCAGTTCATTATCTGATTATCAGCAGCCTGAGAGTTCGGGGCATATGGAACCCAATCATGTGGGCAAGTGATAAATGACATAAGACCACCATGGGTTTACATGGGTTCTTCAGACAGGCCAGGGAGAATTGCAGTGATATAGACAAAGCCATGTCAGCTAAACCATATCACATGAAACTCAACTGATTTCTTACTTTTACCAGTTGTTATGCTCTCCAACAGCATAACTTTATGTTTGACGTCCCTGTCGGCTGGGGGCATAGAATACGACGACTGCATCTCCTGCAGAGGGGTAAAAAAAACCAAACAGGGGCCATTGTTTTTTCTCCAAAGTCACAAGACTCTAGTTAAGGAAAAGTAACTTTTCACCAAGGTTGCAAGACTCTATTTTTTAAAAGTTTTAAACTGATTTTGGCATTAAATGACCCATTAAGGGTTGATATGCCGCTAAGCAAATCAATCAATCAATCAATCAATTCATGTTTGATACAACCTGAAAACCTGGGAGTTCCAGCTTTCTGGACACATGTATCTACATAATTATTGCTCAAATAATTTTTGTCATTTTTCAAAAGATTTTTTTTTGTGTTCTTGCCAAGAACACAAAAAAAAAACTTACTTTCTTCATTGAGCAATAAAACCAGTCACAACTGATCTACAGCTTTAAAGTCCTTTTCTTTTGGTATATGGGTTTCATCCGCTAGGCCCCAATCCTCTGCGATCATTTTCTTCATGTGTGCTTTTTGAACAAGCTTCTAGAGGAGTTGTAGAACTATATTCAAGAGAATAATTGTATTCACAATTTGAGTTCCTGCCATGAAGCTCTGGTTAACAAGCTATTCCCAGTCATGAGACTTTAGTGCGTCACCAATAATCGCTAGGTGTGTCACGAAATTAAGTATAATTTTGTATATTTTTCAAAAGATACTCTTCCTGAGTGCTCGTATGACAATATATATTTAGCTTGGATAATAAAACTTAAATAAATGTGTTGCAAATGCAAAAAGTTTGGAAAGCTCTGACCTAGACCATTATTAATATACTCAGTTTAATTCTAACAAAGTCCTCCACAACTGCAAATTAGGTTCTAGGCTAAGCTAAACGTAATAAATATCTATTGTATTCACACACACACAATTTAATTTTGTGTATCAAAATTTTTTGTTTTGTTTTTTTATCAAATTAGTATATTATCTTCTATAGTTTTGACAAGGGTCATTAATATTCAAATGGTTCTTCGGGCGATTGAACTCCTTGTTGTTTGTGGTGTAAACATTAGCAAAGACACAGAAACACCCCTTTAAACATAACTTCTGTTTAAACCATCGCACTCGGATTTTACACCTGAAGAAGGACGAAAAATGGATCTGATGAAACGTTGTTTACAAAGACCGAACTTTTGGAGATATCGTGTGTACAGACAGAACTTTTGGAGATATTTTGTGGTTGCCAACAGTTAGCTAGGATATAGGGGGGATAATCAAAAATGTCCCTTTCAATCTTTGTTGCCGGTCCATGATTTTATCTAAATACCTTACAAACATGGATTATTGTCTAAAAGTTCATAAAAAAAAACCTGTCTCAACAACAAAGATGGAAAGAAGAGATTAAATTGTCCGAATCAAAAGTTGGTAAACATGGATTAGTTTCATATGGGAAAACTTTCCTACCCCCTGAGTAAACTATCATTCTTTTCTGCCCTCTCCCCGTCTACCCTCTTATTAACCTAACATCTAAATTAAGTAACAGTTATGTACAGTGGGGTCATGTTTTGTAAACAAAGACCATTACATTTTTGGTGATTTCAACCATTGCCTGTTTCTGCTATGGAGAACCAATCGTATAAAAATCTGTTTTTAGAAACTGGATTCTTGTTTGCAAAGATTTTTTTTTAATACTACAAAGACCAATCGCGTAAATTTTATTTTTTTTTTAAAGAATTTTAATAACAATGTTTACTCACCTTAGTTGGGACCATTTCTGAATTTAAAGGTTTTTAATTTATTTTTGTTAAAAAAAAAATTTAAATTAAAAACCCTTGAATCCAGAAATGACCCCCAACTAAGGTGAGTAAACATTGTTATTAAAATTCTTTGAGATTTTTACGTGATTGGTCCTCCGTAGCAGAAATAGACACTGGTTGAAATCATCGAAAATGTAATGGTCTCCCTTTTACGAAACATGTCCTACAGTGGTCCTACTCTAAAATAGCTCCTTTCATAAATGGCCAACGTTTATATGTAATTTGTTGAGCTTATCTAGAAAAACTTTACTTCTCTTGAATGGATACTTTTTCATGGCAGAAACCCTTGTTTTTGTCTCCTTTGTCAAAGAAGCCAAAGATATTCAAGTCGCGGGGGTCACACTGGCTTCTTAAAGTTATTTTAACAATAAGATGATGCACTGAGCAAACTAAATGCTGACCATTTCACAGACATGCATTGTAAAGTGGAAATCACATTATACATGAAAATAAAACATGCTTTTTGTATACAAAAATAATGGATCGCATTATAGACAAATAAACATTGTAATTTCTTTTTTTAAACACTGTATACCAGTTATTTGAAAAAGTATTCAAAATTCTCAATAAAACCAATGTTTCTTCCAGCATATTCATCCTCTACAAGTCCAATATGAACAGCCTTAACACATGAATTGATTTATATCTAATTAAACTTAGAATTCCTTTGCTGTATTCGGGCAAGAGGACAACACCCATCTTTCAGAGTTAAAGAGAAGAAATTAGATTTTCTTTTACAGTATCAAATTTTATATTGCACAATTCTTTGGGGAAATTTCTTTGGACATTTTTAAAATGCTTGAGTTTGTTTTTAATGCTTTCATTACTGGCAGTTTTGTTTCTTTATTAATTTTTGTCAAACTCCAAGACAAAGTCAGGAGTTGACTTTGTTTTCCTACTGTAACAAGAATAAGAACAAGAACAATCCTCACTAAAATTAGGGGTGTAAACCGATATGTAAAATCCTCATTCCCCTACCATGAATTGAACTCATGACCAAGTGATCGGTAGCCAGCTGTTTTACTAACTGAGCTAAATTGACAAGTCTTAAATATTAATGAAAATTTATCATACAGATATGCATGGGCTTATTACATTCTAATAAATAAATAATTATAGAAAAAATATATATTTATAATTTTTCATTTATTATATATACAATACAAAAGTTCAAATGGTTCTTCGGACGATTGAACTCCTTCTTGTTATTTGTGTTATAAACACAACTTTTCGGGCGATCCATTCTTCAGCCTTCTTCAGGTATAAGATTTGATGGGTTAAACAGAAGTTATGTTTAATGGGGATAACCCTTATAGCACATGGCCTGAGTGTTTCTGTTTCTGTGTCTTGTTGGGTTTAGGTTGTTAAGTGGAAGCCACACTGGTTGAAATCCGCACTTGTCTGGCTAATGCATTTAGTTGACATCAGATACAATACAAAAGTTATTTTTATTTATTGTTCTTTGGCTTTATCTTCAAATACTAATGAAAACTTTCTCCAATACATATAATTCAATAGTTCTTTGTAAGTAGCTTTGTATGTATAAGCAGCTGAAATGTTCTTCTTAATTTCATTTAAACTCTCTGAAATCAGTTATTTTATAAAGCATCCTGAGATTTTACTATTAGGTTAAAACCTGAATAGCTGCATGTGTAGTGTGTGTGTGCAATCGTCTACTGGGGTATTGATTCTGGGTGGATTTTTGCATGTATTTCTTGATTCTTATTTTCATTTGGTATTGTAAATTTCTATTTTTCTCTCCATTGCTTTTTTTATCCTGGTCTCCCTCCACCCAACCAAAAATGTGTTGTATGTAATTCAAATAATTCTGTCATTGTTGTGTTAAGACTAAGATTTCAATCCTTTCAACCAAACTGAATAGTCTTATCTATTAGGCCATGGTTTTTGATATTAGAAACCGTCAACTGTCACCAAAACTGTCAACTGTCACCAAAACTGTCAACTGTCACCAAAACTGTCAACATTGGTTTCTTTCAGTTTTTAAGTTGGCCTGGTTGGCTATGTATGTATCACGTGTACAGGTCACACCAATGGAGCTAGAAGGCTCAACATTTCAACATTTACTCCTTATGTCTAGACAAAATAGGTTTTTAGTAGGAGGTTCAATTTGCAATGTAAGTTTATGCTAAATTGATCACTAGTTGTGTCTGCTTGTTTTTTTTGAAAATTCAGACATTTTCGCCCAACAAAATGTGAGAGAAGTAACTTATTCATTGATCACCCATTTTCCAATTTTATTTGATCACCACCAATACGGCATGCTGCCAAAAGATGTTGGTCACGTGACGGTTTCTATTGAGTGACTAACCAGACCTGTTTTATTTATTATTCAAAAGTATTTTTGTGCTATACATTCCTAATAAATATTATTTGTGTCCTGATAGATAAAAGCATTTGCTTCAATGGCTAAAATAAATGTATTCAGTTCCCAATGCTTATAGATAAACCTGCAATGCCACCAAAGTGTGTGTGTGTGTGTGTGTGTGTGTGTGTAAACAATTTAACCCCTAAGAACTCAAACCCATTTCTACTTGAAAGAACATTAAGTGGTGTTATGGGTGGCAAATTGATACATAGTCACATGACTGCACTAGGATGTTCATTAGATGTCACTTAATACACTTCATGAGTTAAAAACAAGGATAAAATATAATATTATATAAGAGACTGTGCAGATCAATTAAACCATATATATGCCTTTGTTTTTCCTCTGTGATGTGTAGTTCACAACTTTTAAGAGTACATACATGCGCACATACTTTAGTACTTTATAATATAAATGTGTGGTTTGCTAGCAGAAGATCACTATTTTTGTGCTTGCTTTGAATAAATTTTATAATAAAATCATGATGTAATCAAGTATGATAAAAATGTTTAATGTGGAATTTCTATCTAATGGAAATGTGCTGAGTAAAGTAATTTATCAGTTTCTGTTCATTCTTTGAAAGTCTGAGGTGTTTTGAAACATGTCTTCAACCTTTGAAAGTTTTATAAGGTATGTTCAAAATATGTTTACAAATTATTGTATTACTAATCGAATCACTTTCTCAGTTCAATCATACTGCAAAGTACTTTTATGTCCTCAGATTGAACGTACAGTGAATTAAAAATGTTTTGCTGATAAGTGAAAATAGACATTTTTTTTATTTTTATGTGCATCCTGAAATGATGGCAATTTTTAAAATTTAATTTAGGTTTTGTTGAAAGGGAATAAAAAAAAAAATAAGATTTGGAGAAAAAAGAAAAGAAAATGATTTTCCTTTTGGTGATACAGAAAAATTACTGATTTAGCCATCTTATAATTTGGATTGGGCCATTATTATTCAACCCATAATAACTGTTGTTTTAATTTATTCTTATTCACTTATATTTAAATATAAAGCATATTTTTATTTTTATATCAGTAAAGTTTTTATTTCAGTTTTTTCTAGGTAGCTCTGGGGGTAAAATTTAAAAAATTATGTATCCAAGATTGGCTAATATTGCGTTTCAGGGCATATCAGTGACTGAAATTAAGTGTTGTCTAGAAGTCTATTTAAAATATGTTTCAAAAGTTTTGTATGTAATCTTTTAAAATAATGTGAGTTCTAAAGTTCGATAAAATAGATTTTTTTTTTTTTTTTTATCAGAAATCTAAACCAATTTAATAAATCTAAATAAATCTAACACTTTGGATAAATTGCGTGAGAATTTTCCGTTAATGCATGTGAATGTGAGAATGTATCACAATGCGTGTGTCTCACGAGGTATGCCCTCTGAATGCAAACTTTAGAACCTGTACTAAGTAATGATAATTGTATAATTTACTATAATACAAATTTTAAAATTCATAAGTAAAAAGAATTATAGATTTATTTTGCCTATTTTTTTAAGGTAAGGAATGAATTGTAACATTTGATTGCAGTTCAGAAAATGAAACCTGTAAATTATTGATTATACTCAAATTCCTTTCTGGAAGGCATGAACTGTAGCTCTTGCAACTGTTGCATGACGACGGAGAAAGTGATACCCTATACACCTCTTTGATGTAATCTGTTACGTATACAAGTTTCAATCCTCAGAAGATAATGATTAACACAAGACTGGTTGCTGCAGCGTCAAACTGCTGAAGATGATTACTGCAACTTTTGTATTGTATATATAATAAATAAAAAAATTATAAAAATATATATTTTTTTGGTATAAATGTATTTATTTATTAGAATGAAATAAGCCTGTGCATATCTGTATGATAAATCTTTGTTAATATCTAAGACTTGTCAATTTAAGTAAGACAACCTCCTGGCAATCAGTTGGTCGTGAGTTCAAATCCTGGTAGGGGGATGTACATTTTTTAATATCGGTTTACACCCCTGTGAGGATTGTTCTTTGTTCTTGTTTCGGTAGGAAAACAAAGTCAACTCCAGACTTTGTACTGGAGTTTGACAATAATTGTTAAAAGCAAGAGACTGTTCGCCACATTTCATGAAAATAATTAGCAAGTATTTATTTTCTTTACATTTTTTTTTCTTACAATATACACAATATTAATCAAGGTTTAAAGTTTCTTGAGAGCCTGCATCAGCTTTCTTTTTTCATTCTCTGTTTTCATTCTCTGTTTTCATTCTCTGTTTTCCATTCTTCTTATGGAACAATTTAAAACAAGCCAGAAAAAAAAAAAGAAGAAAATAAACAGTTACAAGTGAAATGTCCTTTTTTCTCTCAAGACAAGAAAAAAATACTGAATTTAAATCACCAACTATTTACATAGAAAACTAATGTCTAGATATTTTTTTTTCAATTAATAACTTAGCAATAGAATGAGGTAGACAGTTACATTATCTTGCAACAGTGCAATAAATGGCTTCAGTTTAGAATAAAAGTTTACTGGACAAATCAATCCTTATAATATGGAAATTTGCTTAATCTCTGTCACAAAGTCCCCCCCCCCTCCCTGAATATTACATTTACCCCCCAAAAAACAATTGTAGACTTTAGATATTTCACTCTGGAATTTTATAGACTATAATTTCCAAAGAGTTCCATGATTTTGGAAGCCAAAAAACGCATTTTTAGGTCTGAACAAAAAGTAATGTTTAGAATATTAAAGTATGGAAGGCTAAAACGGCTATTGTAAGTTTTTTGTTTACATTTTTTCAAATTATTTCCATTTTATCCATCCAAAATTTATCCAGCCAAAAGCTAGCAGTCAGTCAGTGTTTTAAACTGGGGGTTGGGGAGGTGGCCATGTACAAATACTATCCAGCCAACAGCTATAGCTATCCTCCCCGGAGAGCAGTTTTTCAGCTAGAATTATTGTTTCTTATCTCAGTTTAAGATTGAGTCTAAAAACATCATCTTGCAAACTGCCACAACTACAGAAAGATTATTATTGAAATAAAAGAAAAAATTCTTATAATTTGTCATTTATCTTTACCCATTCTTTAATTGAGAGAAATGTTGAAAAGTTCAGAATTGGCCATCTTTGTTTATCTTGCCTTGTCACTTATTAGACAAATCTTGGGTTGTGTGTGTAAGGCTACTTGTTGCATCTCCTGAATTTAGCATCGATGGAATAAAAATAAAGCCTGAAGCTGAAACAACCTGTATGGTATGCACAGGTTATCTGCCACTGTTGTGTTTAGATGATAGACAAAGCAAAGGGAATGATACTCTATGCACCTCACTTAATACAGCTTGTTTACACATACCAGTTGCAATCCTCAGAAAATGATTGACATCATTGTTCTTAAATACCAGAAGAAAACGGTGAGCCTGGATTGATGTACTTGTCTGAATGCCAACAATCATTTGTTGAGTAATTCATGAGCATAAACTCAAAGAAATCTTAACAATATTTAAGAGTTTGTCACCAGAAAATGAATGTTTTATCAATATAGAGATATAGGTAATAAAAAGGAAGTAGTAAACACCTGGGAGTAAGGAAAATGTAAATCACTTTAGGCAGGGCTCCAGACTAACTAACAAAGGAAATGTAAACTGACCCGAAAAAACAATTTTTTTTAAATTAAAAATTTTGTTTTTGTTTTTATAAAGATATCTGTTTTTGTTTTTATAAAGATATCAGTTTGTCCCGCACACATTTTTACCATCCCCGGGATGACGGGACGATGTTACTTCCGAGCCCTGATTTTAGGACAGGTTTGTTTACAAACTATATCTGCAACAGTTATTTAAAACGAGGCACAATTTTAAAAGATTGTGAATCAAATTACTTTCTGACAGTCTGTATATACTCACTTATACAGGCATAGAATCGAAAAAATTCTAATAAAGTAGCCAAGATTTGAACATAAATTCTGTTGGGCCTTTTTCCTAAAAGAAATAGCCTTTGTGATATTTGATGAAAATACTTGGTAAAATGTTTGGATATTCATGTTCAATTGCGGGTAAAAGTGCAGTCTAAAAACATCCTCTTGCAAACTGCCACAACTACAGAAAGATTATTATTGAAATAAGAGAAAGAATTCCTATAATTTGTCATTTATCTTTACCCATCCTTTAACTCTTAACATCCAGTTGAACATTTTCTAAGTCCAAAGCCCAGTCCTGTAATGATTGAGCAGAAGATGCCAAAAAATGGTTTGTTTATTCAAATGTTTATAGTGTCTTTACTTGTAGGCAGATTGTTGTGAAAATTGGCAGTATTGCAGGAAAGACTCTTTAGGACTTCAAGAGTTAATTGAGAGAAATATTGAAAGGTTCAGAGTTGTCCATTTTTGCCTGATTCAAAAGATTACTTGCTCTATCAATTAAGCCAGACAAATGAGTATAAGGGACGAATGTATTGGATGAAATATTTTGTGTCTAAAAGATTAAAATTTCATGGTTTAAAGATGAATGTAAAGTAGAAGATTATAAGGAATAATAATGTGTAAAGAAGAAAAAAGAGAAATTTTGAGGAGATATTGTTTGTGCTTCCATCTTGAACAATTTGCCGGTGTTGAAGACATTTTCTGCTGACTAATTTATGGCCCATTATTCATGAATGTGCATGGAATTTCTGGCCTTGTCCATTATACAAATTTGTTTAACAAGCATATTTAATGGGGTAGGATATGCAGTAGCAGGTCATTGTTAATAATATGGCTTAAAAGACATTTTCTTAGCTATTACAAAACCAAAGTTACTAACTGCAATGGCAATAATATTGGGCAACTTTTTATCAGAAATAAAGCTAGCTTTATCTTGATTGGCTCATTTCATAAGAAACCACTGTCTCTCTCTCTCTCTCTCTCTCTTTAATCATATGTCATTGCTTTTCTGCTGAATTCTTTTCAGCTAATCTTTGTCTGTTCCAAGTTGGTTGTTTTCATCATGTTTATCTTGAATATGTCTACAGAAGTTTTCTATTTCAGCTATCATAATGTCTATTCTTAACTTTGCCACACCTTTCTTCCCCCAATCTCTTCAGACTGGGAAAAAGTTGGCTATTGTTGAATATTTTGCTAGTAACAAGATTCAAGTGCCTAAATGTTGTCGTCTGGCAACAACTTTATTTACAGCCTTATGCTCCAACTGCAGTATCTTAACATTTCTGTGGAAAATATTGGAAGTTGAACAGAATTGAAGTACTGTATAATAAATAAATTGATTTTGACAATGATGAGAAACTTATTAAAAGGATTTAAAGTTCAACTGAAAGCAAAAAATAATTCGTGCAATTTAAACTGCAGCAAAATTAGGAAAAATTGAATCGGGTGCATTTTTTCTTTTTTTAATTAAAAGAAATACATTAGTGTGTTTGTGTAGTTAACAAAGGCAGTTTTCACATTAAGATAACATTTTATATCATTATAATAATAATAATTAAAGTCCTGGAAATTGTCTTGATGTTCTTAAATAGAAGAATAGAACAAATAAGACTGTACTATTTGCAAACCTACTGAAGGCAAAGAAAACGTAGTCTGTTAAAACCTCCAACACTTTTCTTTGTTGCTTAGCACCCATCAGTACTTATCAGGGAAATCCAGTGTAAAGAAATAAGTTTTACATTCACTTATAAAAAAATAATTTCAACTTATGGGGAACTTTCTTTTTTCACATTGGTGTATCAGAGAAAAATATTTCATTAGTTATTACTACTGATATATTTTTCTCTGTGAAGCTGTGAAATGGTCAAACTATTTTAGAAAAAGATTAATGAAAGATTCTAATTAAACATATTCTTGACTTTGCAAAAAGAATGAATGAAATTAAATGTATTGGGTTTTCCAAAAAGCTTCCAGCATTTTTGATGAAATATTTTATTTATTCAAATTTATAGTATTATGATTCCAGCCAATTTCTTTGGCTTTGCCTTACACCAGGGTTTCCCAAACTTTTTTGTACCACTGTCCCCTTTTAGAGCATACATTTCACCCCCTCCCTCCCCCCAAGTCAGTAAAAAAAGATACATTGAAAATTAAATTTTAATGTTTTTTAAAATTTAAGCATTTATTTTTTAAGTAAAAATATAATTGTACAAAAATATCAAGTTGGAACATAATAAATGACCGTTTTGCACCACAAACTTTAAAGCGTCAGAACTTGACTCAAACACAACTTTATTTGTCAAAGTAAACACCATTAGAATTGACACAATGTTACCAACAAATGGCAGTGGATTTATTCCATCACAATAAAAAGTGGGGTCACAGGAATTGAAAAACTGCCGGAAGGCATTTTCGATCTGGTTTGCATTGGTGTACACCTGCTGGTGCATATATATGCATCTAAGGCCCGGAAAAAGTGTTAATTGGTAGCGGCATGTCCAGTGAATAGGGAGGTGGTGCAGGACCTCAATCCCTAACTGCATCGGATTTTGTCGGGTGGTTTGTGAAGTATGAAGTCTTGTGTTATTCTGATGCAGGACACCCTTACACCACTTTTATTCAACAGTAATCACACGATCAAGAGAAGGGTAATTTTTTAAATGAATGAGCAAGTTTCAGTGTCGCACCGTGCAAGCTGCTGATCATCAGTCAAATCCTGGGGTAGCCACTTCTGCATTTTCTTCTCTTGGCCAATTTGGGCCAGATGTCTTCTGAATGTTGTATGGGCTACCCCAGCTTTGCTCGCAAAGCCATAGTGATTGTTTCTGGATGAGCCTCCGCGGCTGCCCTCAATTCTTCATCGACCACAACCAGGCTCCTCTTGGAGATCCAGATCACCAGAAGAGAATGTTTGGAACCAACGATGCACAGTCGATTCTGAAGCTGACTCCAACCCCCAAGCACTGTTGGTGTTGTGGCTTTGGCAGTGCAATGGCCATTTATTCATCTTCGCTTCAATACCCTATAAAATAAGAAGAAAAAAAAGAAGTAATCAAAAGATTCAAAAACCCCGAAAGAGGAGACGCAGTTTTTTAAAATGATATATAGATCTATATAGATGTACGCATAAACAGAAGGGAATGAAGTGAACAAAACTGTTTGCATTAATGTGATACAAAAACTGCCAATTATTTTGTTCCAACATAATATCTAAAAAAATAACTTGATTATAAAAATAATTAATGTGATGGATGGGCCTAATGTGATTACTTATTTTTCCACATCCACCTCAATATTAGTAAGCAGCATCCTTAAATTGCCCGTTCAACTATTTGTAGTCGGTTTCACTTTTTTATCAAAACGTCTGCAACAGCACTAAATCCACGTTCAATGAAATATGACAATCGGAATGCAATTAGGAACTTTTTCACAACAGCCCATAATCCAGGATAAAGATTTATAAGTTAGTGTCGCAACCAGAAATGATGGTACCTTAAATTTGAGCTTCGACTCTTCATTGTTTTTTGTTTTTTTAAAAATGTTCTAAAATGTAATTGTTCTTGTAATTTGTATGTGTTTCTTCAACATTTGAAAACCCAATCTGGAATCATCATAGCGAGAATATCTTCAAATCGTTTGAACAAGTCCTTATGTAATGCTTCCAAATGATGACAGTAGACCTCGATCTTATCATCATTTGTTTCTGTCTTATCCTTGAGTGTAAAAAGATTGCGAAATGGGTAATTCTCCATGTCACAAGTTGGGTTTGAACAGAATCAGCTTTGAAACAAACGCAGATATAACAGCCTAATCAATTCCATCTGCAGCTGCAAATTCATTTCATTAAACTTGAAATGTAAATCTGACATATAAGCTATGTCACTTTCAAACTTCTTCAATGTGGCTTGCAGGAAAAACGCCTTTGTTTTCAAAGAATTCCAAAAAGACTATAAAAGCGACTCAGACAGGCGAACTTCAGTGCAAGCGATTAAATTCTTCATTGTTTTGTTTGCAGAACTATCTGAATAATCTGTCATTGAGAGAATTGTTTCTGATTTTGTTAATTGCTCTAAAGATACTAAGGTTTTTTGCAATTTGTATTCTTTGCCCTTGCCCTTTGCCCCCTCTACAGCCCCCTTGTCTTCCAATGCTCCTGTACAGCCTACTTGCCTTGCAGTGCCACCAAGGGAACAGTAGCACCCACTTTGGGATTCACCACCTTTCAGATAAAGTATGTATTCTATCATAAAAGAATGCTTGCGATTTTGATTCAATGAATTCTTCAAGGAATTTTTAAATATATATTTTGAATTAGGTGACAGGTCTGGAAAATATATGGCTGGAATTCCCATCTATGATTGTTTTCTGCATTGCATTTACAACATAAGGACAGATGTTGTGCAGAAAAATCAACAGTTGACTTCTTTGCCCCGCAAAAAGCTCTTTTTAAAATTTTTATTTCAATGCGTCATTCAAACAAGCCAATTCCTCACTGTAGAGTTGCACGGTGACAGTTTGTCCAGATTCCAGCAATTCATAATGATGAATTCCTGTGTGAACCTTTTTCCCCCCAGTAGATTACATTTAGGTTGAGATGTTGAAAGTTGTCCAAGATCTAGACACGTTTTTCTTCATTTTGGCTTCTTGTAATAGATCTATCTTTACAGTTACTATCTTATCCAAAAAAAGAAGAGAAAGGTAACTGCGTAAATGTTGACTGATTTCTCTTTCTCTAAGTTCATGTGGAGCCCATTTTCTCAGCTTCTGAATTTTCTTTCTAAGGCTTGTAAATGTACTACAGTTGACTCATTAGACAAGCAATAAACTTGGGACACAAAGATTTCTCTAACATTGTGCAAAAGAAGGCACTGGGAAACCTTTGCATCAGCCTAATATTATCCTGTTATTTACCCTTAAACCATGAACTGTATATTTGCATACAAGTAGCTTATAGAACATTTTAGAACATTTTATTTTAGTGTGACAAAAAAGTATACAATTTGTATCTATAAGCACACATCATAACAATTATAATTACACAATATCTAGGGCCTTAAACCATTGCAGTGGTGTAATAAACATCATAATTCTTCTTAAAATGATTTACACATGTTGATAGCACTATATATTCCGGTAATCTATTCCAAAGTCCTACTACTCTATTGCTAAAAAAGAATTTTCTGATATTCAATCTACTTCTATTTGCTTCTACCGTATATGTGTGGCCTCTCAGTATTTTATATTTAATGGTTTTATTGTTTATTTAATTTGGTATGGATTCATTACATTTTCATATATAAAATATAGAGCGTTAAGGTGGTCATTAAAAGTCAACACTGAAGCTATTTATGTTGGTAGTAAAATATTTTTCTGTGGCCCTAAATTTGGACTGACAAAATTAAATCTTACTTCTTGGAAATTTTCATTGAAGAATTTATATAAATTTCCCATACCTTGAATATAACAGATATTGTCTGCTGCTTTGGTGGCCTTGAAGATTCTCAAAAGATTTATCAAATACAATTTTAGATAGAGAGGGAGAGTAGTGAAATTCAAACTATATTTTTTACTCTCTTCTTTCTAAATTAATTTGATATATGCTTTACAAATGATATAATTCATCTCATTAATGAGACATTTCTTGTTTAGAAGATAACAATTCTCAGATATTATGATGTTATCTGTGACTGAATGTATAAATTTCAACCATCCAACTATAATGATGTGTCGGAAGAGAATTGACCTGACCTTTCAACAATGTCTTTGCTTAAACACAAAATAGTTAATCTCATCTTAAATTTTTTGTTTAGTATACATTGTTTTCAGCCTTTTGATCTAAAACAAAAGCATCTAATTTGACCATGCTTAATTTCAAAACTAATTTCTGGGCATTGCTATGCATGAAAAAATCAGCTATAAGTCAATATGTAACTCCAGTGATACCTTGATTTTAGTTTGTAAATTAGTAGCTATAGCTTCTTATTTGTATAAGGCAATTCATCCTTGTTTTGAAGATTGGTAAGGATACTATTTACATGTTATTTCAATAAATTTTTGTTTCATTACTATGAATACATTTTATTTGCCTTGCATTCTTGATATTTTCAGAAAATGTTTTTTGATTTAAATTTTTATTGCAATATCATTTATATCTTTATGGAAATAACAGTATATGTTTCTGTCTGCCTATGCTTTAACCCAAGTGAAAAACTACTTATAGAACATTTTCATTGGAATTTCTAAAGTTTCTTTGTCATTAAATTGAAGTAATAACAGATGTAGAACTTTGATTTTGAGTTAAATGCATTTCTGATGCCAAAGTTTTCTTTCTCTTTGATAAATCTACTTATTCTATCTAAAAAGATGGTTAGTTAATTTATCATTTACAATGTAAGCTAGTCTCTGGATTAAATTAATATGAATTTAAATTTGTACTGTTATTTATACTAGAATCTATTCTGTAAAGTGCCTTCAACTATTGGATTACTTTTCCTAGATATGAATATGCAGATATTTGTGATCATTAAAGAAGCCATTTTGTCCCATGTTCACATTGCTAGTTCATAATTTCAACAAGAATTTTTTACAAAAAAAAAATTCCAAGTAAAATGCTGCACATGGCTAGAAAAGTTAGGGTGGGAGAGGACTTGTCATCACAATACCCATATTAACTAGTTACATTCTCTGACCCAGTGACATTCCTTTTACCACAATATTGCAGTTATAGAAGGCCAGCCAACATGGAAAATTATACTTTTTGGGGAATCGCATGTTAAAAGCAAGCAGCCATGCCAGATCAATTAGTCATAAGATAAAGAAAATGGTATGGGTAGATGCCACCCTGGATTTTCAGTTTCAAGGCCAAAAATGATCATTTTCATTCTAAAGTGGAAGTTATCATTTCTTGGGGTTAAATCTTGGCAACCAGCTTAAATCATATCTAAAAACCATCCAGATTAAGAAAAAAATTGAACTTTAAGGATGGCCATTTTGAAATTCAAAATGCATGGATCTGTCCCAAAATTTAATCATTTCTTCTGTAACCCTTCCACCCTTCCACATTCATTGAGAACTCTTGGAGATATCACGTGGACAGACAGGAGCAAATACTGAAATGTACAACAAAAGTATCTTTCAATCAAAGACAAATTCCTGGATCCACCCCAAAGTTTAATCACTTCTGCCTTAATTATGTGTCTTACCCATCCACAAGATTTTATTGGAATTCATTGAGAACTTTTGGAGATAATGTGTAGAGAGACAGGAGCGAATACAGAAATGTATAAAATATTAAAACGGAAAAATATCTCTCCATCAAGAATGAATTCCTGGATCTGCCCCAAAGTTTAATCACTTCTTCCTTAGAATATGGCTCACCCTTCCACAAAATATCATTGAAATTCATTCAGAACCTTTGGTGATATTGTGTGGATGAAGCTAATCGAATAAGAAGCGAATATGAAAAAAAAAAGTTTTTGATTGAGATATTTTTCTGTTTTTTTTCCTACATTTTTGTATTCGCTCATGTCTGTCCATACAATATCTCTAAAAGTTCTCTCTGAATGTTAATGACATTTTGGGGTAAGGAAGAAGTGATCAAAATTTGGGGTGGATCCAAAAGTTTTCTTTTGATTGAGAGACAGTTTTGAGTTTTTTTCATACATTTCCGTATCTGCTCCTGTTTGTCCGCACAATATCTCAAAAGGTTTGCAATGAATTTCAATAAGATTTTGTGGAAATGTGGGGCATGTGTTAAGGAAGATGTGATTAAATCTCAGGATGGATCCAGGAATTCATTTCTGTATTCGCAACTGTCTGTCCACACTATCTCCAAGAGTTCTCAATTAAATTTTGTGGAAGGGTGGGCAATAGGCTACGGAAGAAGTGATTAAATTTTGGGATGGATCCATGCACAATGACTTAGTCATAATTGGAAGAAATGTACATTCATTACAAAGTTGACACGTGGTCACTTTGGTGACCTTCAAAATGAAATTTGGTGATGACATCTACCCAGGTCTTTTTTACTTTGCCATGCTGAAATGAACCAACCGACAAATTATAGGGGACTTTTCCACTTTTGGCCGCTCTACTATTGTGTCAAATAGCAGTTTCTATTTAGAAATATCCCTATGATATACACATATCATATTGAGGGGGGACGGACTAATTCAGTGGCAAGAAAAAAAATTAAAAACCTCATGGGATGAGAAAAAAAGAATTATGTACAAAAAATGTTAGTAAACCACCCCTAAACTAATATGGCAGAATAGCAAGTTACCTTGTGCCACAACTCACATCAGATATGATGTTTTCTTCAACATGATTAAGTTATGGTGAGACAAGCAGAAAGCTGAGAAAACAAAACTTTCAGCATGTGTTGGCACTTGCTGCAGGAGGAGGAGGAGCACTCACTTCTGGATTTCCAGTGGACCTGCTCCAAGTCAAGTGCGTGCTTATCAAGACTGAGAAGGCCTTGGTAACCTCTTTCCAAACATTGACATAGTTATCTTGTGTCAACATCTGGTTTAGGAAGTGTCCCATTGGTCTCTAGTCTTGGCATTTTGAGTCCACCTTCAAAGGAATGGAGACAACATATCCATAGAAACCAGACACTAACTATCTTTTACAGTCCATCACTCCAAATGAAGGAAACCAGGAAGGTTCAAATCCTGTTAGGTATGAAATTGCAACCCCACTGATATGTTACAGTTTCATTTTCTTTTTTCTATCTTTTTTGGTGGTTCATTTGGAGAACAGGGATTCCCTTGCAGCTTTTTAAGTTTGAATTTATCATTTTTTTTGGCTATCAAAAGATGAGCTCTTGCCTTTTTTGAACTGTAGGCTTGGGGGTGTCAGGTTTCGTTTGGAGTTGGGATCGGGCTGTTGAGATTTTGGTAGGTGGAAGTGTTGATGGTTGAAGTGGTTTCACCATGAGAAGAGGTAGTGAAGGATGAAAAATAATGGGGGCTATTTTTTTTAATGTGTGTTTGGGTGGCATTATATTTTTGGTAGAGATGGTTAGAAGATTGACACCTACAGCATAGAAGAAAAAAAGAAAGAGAGATGCTGTTTTTGCTGCCTGTGGTGACATTTGTTGGAGTTCTGGCATTAACGGTGGTAGGTGCAACCAATGTAGCTGTCTTTACTGTGAGATTTCACAGGGGCAGTAAAAATTGTTTTTTTCAAGGCCAGAAACTTGGCAATCCATGGACAGATAACTAGTCGGGTCATAGAACTAATATGAAGCTTTTCCCCCCAGTCACCACCTTTAATATCCAACATTTTAGGAATGGATTTGAAAGTTTTTTGATATCATTAAATAGTATCTGCACTTTCTATGTGTAGGAATGGAAGAGACTGCTATGATTTGTCCATACTGAAGAAAGAATTCTGCTAGATACTCCTGCAATACATTATGTCTGACATGGGAACATCTATGCCATTTATACCTAATAGAATTGTATTTCCAACCCTGTCACTGACTTTGTCAAATCCATGAAAGATAGTGATAATCTTTTTTAACTTTCTGTCAACCACAAAGGCGAACAAAGTTGTCTGTTTAATGCCTTCAAGTTTATAAAAACTGACCGGTAGCCTTCCCTAATTGATAAGGTGTGTGTAGCTTCCAGCCCCTTTTGACCAATTCAGTGACACTGTACAGTGTTGCCAGGTAGATTTCCAATAGAGTGGCAAAGTGTGACGTCCTCAGCCGACTTCCAGTTCCACACATAAAATCTTTAATACTCATTTCATCTTGCTTGTTTCTTTTTTTGCCATCTTTTTGGTTATTTCAACAGCAATTTCGCACAGTTTGTCAGTATAGGACAGTCACTTTATACTGAATGAGAAATCTTTGTAAGTTTTAGTCATTTCATTGATTTTTTCTTTTTTCTTTTTTTCTCTCCATTTGTTTTTTCCCTCAGAAACTTTGATCGCTAGCAGTAGATACTTTTGATAACAAAGTGACATATGTCGATAAAAAATGACTGAAACTAGTAACCTGTCAATTTTATTTTAATAATCTTTGTGTTATTAAGAAAAATTGTAGAAAATTTTCATCTAAAAATTATTTGGTAAACAATATAAACTTGGAGATAATTGTAGTTGAAAACTTATGTTTACACTTAAAAGAAACAGTGTAAACGTGATAGTTCACATTTTAAAAAGTTTAGCCTTTGTTTCTTAAGAAAAGATGTATTTATATTGAAAGCATACAAAAAGTATTAGAAATGGTAACAGTTGATGATGATAATAATAATATATATATGGGTGAACATATGAAAGACGCACAGACAGGAGTGAGTGTAAAAATGATTTTATTTCATTTTTGTGTTACTAACATGTTTCGGCCTAAGGCCCTCATCAGAGTGAAAAAGTATATATATATAAAGTAGATAAATGAAAGTTTTCTGGTATACATATGTATATATAGCTGATCTATTGATGGGTTGGGCATCTCGTATTACATCCATAGTTTTTGGTTGGTCCCCAAAGGTCATCGGTAGTATCAATTCGTTGATGAATGGACAGATTTTGACTTGGTTCTGTAAATTTTAGTCATTTCATCGAGTTATATATATATTGTTTGTCTCAAAGGGAAACCTTGATTTTCTTCTACATTTCCAAATTTTTCTGGGGTCTTGAAGATTGCCCTTAGGGCTTGGGTTGAAATCTTTGGCCATTCACAGTTGAAAAAGATTACAAATAAAATTTAAAAAATGACTATCAGCAGTTCAGGTTCCCTGTTTTGTTTTTTGTTAATTTTACATAAACAGTCTCTTGTCAGCAATAGTCGTGAATCCTGAATTTGAGTGACAAAGTCTGTTAGCATGATTTGTTTTGAATTCTTTCACTGTTTTAAGTGTACTCAGAAGAGGAATATTTTACTCTTATATGATTTTTAAAAAATAAAATAAGTAATAGTAGTTTGTTAAAAAAAATAACCTTTTATTGATTCTATTACTCCCAGGGCTAACATCTGATATTTTAATATATTTGAACTGTCTAGCAGTAAATGGTACCTCATATTATTATGCACTGAATGTAATAAACCATGTAAACGGACAATATTTCAAGTCAACTCATCCTTGATCAATGGGTTTTACATCAAAGAACTGTTTCATTAATAAGCTTTTTATTTAAAATACATTTATTGAAATAGAATTTAAATGAGGCAAACATCTTTTTTTCAGAATGTTTTTATTTTTCTCCCTTTGCTTGTATACTGTCCATATCATTTACACTGATTCAATTGCTGATTATTTGTTTTGTCTCTTTCTAGTCATGATACAGAGACCACACACTGGCTTGATCCAAGGTTAATTCATGTACAAAAGGTTCAAGCAGAGGATTGCAATGAAGACGGTGAGTTGTCATTCTTTTCTCTTCTCTAAGATACAAGAATATTTCTTATCTTCTCAAACTTCAGATTTTTTTACCTAATTTGTCAATAAGACTAATATTTACTCTATATAACTTTGATGGTTTAATATAATAATAATGACCCCCATATGTGTCTATTATAAAGTTTGTTAAATCTTAGTTATCCAAGAGCAGTAAAATTTCCTGGTTAGAGTCTTGTCTTATTCAACTGCTATCAAGTTGAATATGTGAGGTCAGATTGTCTCTTGCTCTAAAGAACCTTTAAAGCCAGATCAGTGGATCTTTTTATATATATATAAAAAAAATCTTCTCAAAACCTAACAGAAAAAAAAGAAATTAAAAAAAAAAAACACTTATTGGACAGCATGGTCTGCTTCTCTCGGGCCCTTCTATGGAAGTGAAATATCCCGCTGAAATTTCTTTGTCCCCTGACCACGTGTTCTTACCCACATTAGTAAGGTCATCCACAAATTTCAACAAAACATTTTTACAGGGAACACCAATATATATCATACATTAAAACTTCAAGTATATTTAAATTCGGAGGTTCGTCAGTTGTTTATGCAGTTATATATATATGTTTGTGTGTGTGAATATCACTTGTTCTTACTTGGCATGGAAGCAGACATCTAATTGGGGAATAGGCTTATCCCTTGTATTGCATAGCCACTCATTAATAATTGTTCTGACAAAATTGAAGAAAATAAATTCTATGAATTACACAAAACGTTGTTACCATTCATCATTTAACCTGTTTATACCAACAATGTTTTGTTCATTACAGAAATATATCTATACAGAAAACTGCCTAGATTTAAAAAAAAAATAAAATGCATGTGATTACGGAATGGATTCAGTTGCTAAAATGATGGAACAGTTGACTAATCCAATTATTTAAATCCCCATCACATCTTTTTTCTTTTTTAAATTAAATTTGTCATCTTTTCTTTATTTAAATCCCCTTGTCATCCTTTCTCTATTTAAA
>VCCN01000756.1:5462723-5475720 GCA_006491835.1 Architeuthis dux | reverse complement strand
TGATCCGAACAAATCTTCAACAAGTTTACTTCTAATGATCAAAATCATGTACGTGCCAGACTTCCGGTGCAAGAGGGCAGGCGATCATGTGACCAAAGTGACTGAAAACCCCTTAGGCTTCAAATAAAAGCCTGCGGTCCGATTTACCCCGGGTCCATCTAGCCCTGGTCTCCCCTACAGACACAGAAACACTATAATTTGCTTATGTGTGTTCCTTTTTCGAAAAATGCTGCAAAAAGCTAACTTTAAGATTCCAGAAAGAGTAAATAAACCAATTATCCCCTTCAATTATTTTTTGCTAATTCATAGGTGTATAATAGACCTATCACGAGTCTCGATTTTATATGTCAATATGATTAATAAAAGAAAAAGTCTGCGGATAACTTGAAAAATACATTGATTTCTGACAGATTTTGAAGCTCTATTTTCAAAAATTCCCTAAGTAGCCTTTTGTTCATAATTATCTTCATCAATTAGATATCCGAATATCATCATATATCCATCAATTAAATAGTGCATTTTTTACAATAGGGGTGATTTCCAGCAATCTAAAAGGTATGCTCTAAAAGAATTTTTCCTGCTTCGCTCGCAGCCCCACCCCCCTATGAATTTTGTTCAGACGGCTCTGTGTTCAATGGAAATGTAGCTCCATTCAACATATATTAGCCTCTTTTATTACGAGCTACATTCTCAAGATCCTTATTTTTGTTTCAATTTGACTGATTATTTTCTCAAATTAAAAAGAAAACCCAGTTGCCTTTAGACTGAATTGTGAGTGTCCTGTTTCTAGTATTTAGCATTTCAGTGTTATCTTACTGACAGTGAAATAAACATTGCTTGATATACATGTCGATTGAAGAGTTTTACCAAATACACAGAACATATTTCATTATTTGTTTATTTATTGAAAGCAAAATTTTGAACAAACAAATGCCTTTATACCATTTTAGAGATGTAGACAAGGTCTTGCAATGAGTGGACTTCTATTTTAGCATTAATACAGAGCTTTATTGACTTATGAACACTGCCGTATCTATGCCTGACCTACTTGGTCAACTTTTGTAAAATGTAGTCTAGCATCTTTTAACATTTTGAAGCCAGAGAAATTCAAAATTTACTTTGAGCAGATTTATTCTTGCTTGTCTTCTTTCAGATTATAGACTCACCTATAATCCATTTACTTAATCTGATTTGGAGTACAATTTAAGTATCTTTCTAAAAATCTGAAAACATTAGAGAAAAAAATCATAATAATAATAAACATCTTATGAAAGGGACTAGAAAAGAAAAATAGTCACTCTCTTTGCATATTTCTGGTAAAATAAAAAAATTTATACTTATTGTAAAAGATGAAATATCTAACATAATTACCATTCAAAGAGTTTCTCAGACAATTGAACTCATCTTTTTGTTATTTATGTTGTTCCCACAATGTTTTGGCCAATCCATTCTATGGCCCTCTTCAGGTATACTATCCGTACGCTAAGAGTGTTTCTTTTTCTGATGGTAGCAAACGGAAAATTTAAATGTCTGTAGCCATGCTAGTAATGTTATTCTATATCCAGCAATGCATACAGTACAGCTTGTTCAATAATTTTTAACATGGAGATCTTCTCAACTCCTTTCTTTGTCAAACAAAGAACTCCATACTGTGTCCCTGTTGAGCACTGAAAGCCACACTGCGATAACTTATACATCTAATCAATAAGCTTGTGTATGCTGATTCTTTCAATTTTCTCACTCTCCATTGGCATTCTCTATTATTAGGACCTCCTCCCAAAAAAGCTTCTCCCTCCAGATATGATCTGCCATACCAGATTTTTCCACTTCTCTTTTGGATAGGGCCTTTCTATGTTCTTTGAGCCTGACTTTAATGGGACAGCCGGTTTCTCCCTTATATTCTTTTCTACTCTTACATGGAATGTTGTAAATGCATTTTTTCATCAATCTCTTCTCTCATAAGAAGGTTACAAAGTGTGGTTGTACTATTTAAAACAACCCTGATGTTATAATGGCCACAAATCCTTTGTTCAGCCTCCCCTCTTACATATGATATTCTAGCTGTAATTACATAGTAGGATGGATATGATATTCTAGCTGTAGCTACATAGTAGGACGGATATTATGTTGTTACAAAGAACCCCAAACCACCAGTTATTCCATTCATGTAATTCTGTGAAACAGCACAAAAAAAAAAAAAATATTTGTGTTTTCTTTGAACAATGGGTCTGTGAAGTGGTATGATGGGTTATTTTCTAAGCAAGACAACTTGTATTTTCTGGTTAGATTTGTTGATAACAATGTTTTACAAATTCAAACCAGAATAGGTGCTTTAACTTTTAGAAACAAAATTAAAAACAGTAATTAAAGTAATATCAATTCATCATAATTTTAAGCATGAACCCAGAAGCATGATTAGAACAGTGATTTTTGGTTTGTTTTGGGGTACATACCTGGGTGAAAAATATACTTCAACCAAAACTTAAGCAAAAACCTTGATGCAAAAACTTTTAATTTTGAATAATCATTTGATTAGAAATTGCTTAAAATAATTTACATTTTCTTTAATCTTGTTTTTTTGGAAGAAAATATCTTAGTAACTTCGAAAGTTTGTTAGTTTAAAAATAAAAAAAAGATCCTATAAACAACCTATTTTTTATCGAATGTAAGTAACTTGGAACATTTTAGAGACAGACTAGCGACACCAGTTCAGGCTAGTTTTTTCTTCAATGTCAACACGTCGACTTTGTTTATCTTGGTAACACTGTTGACGTTTCAGTGTAGATATGGATAATATAAATTATTTTCATTTTCATGTTAGAATGTTTTACCTGGAAAAAAGTTACTTTTTTCCAATCACTCTCAAAGTTCTAAATTTCACATTGGTTCCTTACAGCAACAATTACTGATGTTCTTATGTCACTAATTAATACCCATGAAGAAAAATGGATGTATTTAAATTTCTCTGAAACAATTTTTTAAGAAAAAAGAATAGTGAATTTGTTCTAGTTGAAGAGTGCATAGTTTCAAATGGTGGGTAGGAGGTATTTTTATCAGCAAAGGTTTTACCCCTGAGTGGAATAGTCCAGTGTTAGGGACAGAAAAACAAAAATGTCACGCTGCTCATTATATAAGTATATTAACTTACTATTGAGTTGGTATCAGAACTCACTAACAACAGCCAGTAAAATTAGCTTGCTGATCATTGTTTTATGACATGCATCCTGATCCATTTTTCATATGATCTGGCGGAAAAATAATTCACGGATATATTTGGATTGAGATGTGGGTTTTTTGGGGGGCGGGGTTAAAAAAGAAATACTGAATTTGTTTACCGGGAAGAGTTCATGGTTTGAAATGGTGGGTAAGAAGTATTTTTATCCGTAAAATTTCAAGCCCCCATTGGAAAAGTCAAGTGTTACAGTGTACCAAGAAAATCACAATATTCATTATTAGAGTAGATAATTTATCCAGACACAAGGACAAAAATTGTAATTATATCTAACCATATTACATCTATCTCTGAGATATGTTAACAGAAATAGATAACTTATCATTTTTTCTTAGAACGTTATAAAGTTGGGTTTGAAAGTTATCCTAAAGATATTTCATTGAGGCTAACAGATTCTGCTCTTGGATCACAAACAAAAGGTTAAAGAAAAGAATTTTGCACCACAAAATCAAAATAACAGGCAACAAATAAGTTCTCCCTTTTTTTCTTATATTTATCTATCTTCTTAATTGCATCATTTATTTACAATGTAAAATGTAAGCCTGATGAAAAGAAATTTTTCAACTAAAATTACTGCTAATTCTAAAATCCATTTTAACTAACAATATCAGGTAACCTTGCTTGTCATCTCTAAATGTATTTTCTGTCTCCTTTCATTATAATTTTATTGATTTCAACAGATGAGTACAGACATAAGGAAGATAACTCTGGTAAGACAACTATTTATTGTTGGCCTTTGTCTTATGAATGTAATGCTGGTTATTATAGTTAATAATATTTTTTAAATCTCAGTTGTTCAATTTCCATTTGAGGCAAATGGTAATTGAATAAAGTTCTACCTTTAAATACCTTGGAGTGAAGAACTGAGATTTTGTTTCCAAATTATAACAATTGCTTGCAGATAACCAAGAAAGCTTGTAGGTAGTTTAATATAATCCCAGATTATCTCCATCGTCATTTGGGGGTTAAAAAAAAACATTTCATCCAAAATTTTTATTTTTTAACATGTTCTTTATCATGTTCTTTATCATGTTCTTTATCAAAAACATCATCTGTTAGTTCTGAATGGAGTCAATACAAGAAAAAATGCATCATTCTTAAGTAAATACATGGTTATATTTTTTAAAAGATTAAATTCTTTTGAAATATTTAAAAAAAAGCTTGATGCATAGATCAGTCTGGAAATCTACTAGTTAATGACATTGTTTAGAATTTTCTAGGATTTTTTGTAGGAATAGCAGAATTTATTGTTTGAACAGAAGTTCATCATTCAAGCTTTTGTTTTCTTCATCTGACTTTCCTGTCCAGAGCAGTTTGCAAAGGCATACACGAGATCCTCTATAGATATTCCTTGTAGATTAAGCAGCCATTAGAAGAATTTATGACACAATGCTTTAACATTCTACCGAAATCTTGATCGAAAACCAATGCAGTGAGCTTAAGTGTAGACATGAGAAGCAGAACGTGTGTCTTTTGGTTTGGTGCCAGTGACTAAATACTTTGCTTTTGTCTATAATTAACCTCGGCTGATTGTTACATATTCCAATTTTCTACTTTTCCTCTGAACATTTAAATCTTGTTCCTTTCAAAATATAATCTACTTGGTTTGATTTGAAAGTAATTCACTGTGTTTTCCACCATATAATGCACATTTTTCTTGAACGATTTTGATTAAAAAAACATTATACTATAACGGTCACAGTTTGGGATTGGGCCATAGATTGAGTTTACTCATACCCCTGTTCACCAGAATAACCTCAAGACAAACTCAGAATGGAGAATATCTTGTACTGTATGTCTAGGTCATGAGAGGTTGGAAATGCCTTTGCCAGAATCACAGTTCTCAAACAAATTTCTTTTGCATTAAAAAAAATCAAATCAAATATAACAAATGCATATCAATGAAAAAATATGAGATTCACTAATAGTTGGGTGGTTTTGGAAGTGGATAGGCACATAGGTTATACTGCGACAACCTCTGACTCAGGTGAGATGATAAAAAATGAGCATTGGTAAATTTGTATCTAGAAGTACTTTAGAACGCAAATTAAAGTTGGATTTAATATGTATGTCAAAAGTAAGGATGATCAAAGTTTAAAAGACCCGGCTGATTTATTTTTACATGTTGAATTATTTCAAATAAGGATGTAAGTGACAAAACTCGAAATGTTATTTTTTAGACATGGTAGATATATAGATATGTGTTGATTAATTAGTGGTGACAATAAAGGAGAAACTTCAGTGGGATCTTAGAAACAATTCTCAATATCAGAATCTGTCTGGAAAAATGGGATGTGAAATGAAATGAGGAGGAGGAGGAAGTGGTAAGGCACTAATATACAGAAGAGAAGATGGCTTTTCTATAACATAAAAGCAGCTAAGAGTCATAAAGAACATGTCACACTGAGGTCCCACAAGTACTGCTAAAATGAATGCTTTCTTAATAATTAAAGGTTGTTAGCATTCATAATTTGTTTTCCCACTTTGCTAAATCAAAAAGAATTGTAATATAATGCATATATCAACTTCTTTTATTATTTTTATTAATGTTGGAGGGATAAAAGAATAAGGAAAAATAAGAAGATAATCTTGTAATACTTTTTTTTTTTTTTAAATACAAATTTTGCAGTATATTTATTAGACTCTTCCAATAGCTGGCAAGTGATTTCTTTTTCTCGCAATTGCTGGTTCAAACACCAGTCATATTAACACTAAGATTGGTTTACTGCTACTAGATGTAAACAAACAATATAGTGTGGAAGTAAAATCAGATAAAGAAGACTGTAGCTAAATTTGAATCTATTGATCAGCTTACATAATCCAATCAGTAAGGTGCCATCCTAGTCAGACAGGCTCCAAAGGATAAGGTGTGCGAGTTCAAATATTGTCAGAATCTTATTCTTTATTTCTGATCCATGCTGCTTATTTAAATATAAAAACAGCTTGAGAGTTGCAATAAAAAAGAAAAATTATAATAAAGAATGATCCTGGTTCATAGTGATAGCATTAATTTTTCATGATACCCATGATTGTAGGTCATCCAATAAGTTAATAGTAAAATCCATGATGCCAGATATAAATATCCTTGATATTATTGTGGATTTTGAGTAATATTGCTTCTGTACTGTGAGTATTTTTGTTAGCCAATTACCTAACTTATGAGCATCTCAAGAGCTTTGAAATAACTATAGAATCTTTTTTCTATAGTTTTGGGAAGGGTCATTAATATTCAAATGGTTCTTCGGACGATTGAACTCCTTCTTATTATTTGTGTTGTAAACACGACGTTTCAGCCAATCCATTCTTCGGCCTTCTTCAGGTGTAAAATCCGAGTGTGATGGGTTAAACAGAAGTTATGTTTAAAGGGGGGGTAGCCCTTATAGTGCATGGCCTGGGTGTTTCTGTGTCTTTGTCTTGTCGGGTTTAGATTTGTTGAGAAGTGGAAGTCACATCGGGTTGAAATCCACACTTTCATCAATGAACAAAACTCTTATATTAACATATTACTAATACATATAATGCACTGTCTGGGTGACTGTATTTTTGTTCAAAGTTTTTGTTGATTGCTAAAACTATACATTTTTTTAATCTTCAGAGCATGCAGAATCAGAAAGATAATGTGTAGACCCCAGCATAGCCACCATTTTGAATTTTTCAAAATGGACACTGTAAAATACATAATTTGTGCTATCTCAGCTTCTAGTCACCCTAGAAACTTAATTAAGTGTGCTAATCCTATGTTTTCTGGGTCAAGGTATCCAATAAAGTCCTCAAAATAGTGCTCAGGATCATAGAAAAACAAACAAAAATGATGCATGGGTTTAATCTAACATCCAAATGATCTTTCTGCATCACAAGGCCAATCCACTATTTATGGTCATACATACAGGCACCATAACCAAATAGAGCAATAGAAATTGGCACTACATTGTCAATTCCATGTAACTCCTGTATTAGTTCATGAACTTCATCTTCACTGCATCTTTTAGTTGCAACTTTTGTTTCGCTTTGTGGCTCAAACTTGTGGAAGGTCCTTGCTCCTGGATTCTGCTTTGTGCCCTCAAACCACTTCTTCATAGCATGCCCAATATGAAGTTCTTTGGTACATAAACATCATCTGAAAGCTAGTTGGGCCTTCTAGAACATAATTAATACTAGTGCACATGCATTTAATACAAATTAAAGACCTTCTACATCATTTCATCTACCTATCAGTAGTTTTGAAACTGGGGTCCGTGAGATATTAAGATATTAGAAGTCACTGCCTTTATTTGTCACTGTGTTAGTAGAGGTGTTCGTTATTTTTCTGTTGATCGGTGGAGGAGTATTTCAAGCTAAACTTGGGAATGTGTTGGGTAGATGAACACCATTTATTTGGACAACAATTCTAATGGCGGGCACCGGCGAAACTGCCAAGAGACCAAGTATGCCTAATGTATAGATAGTTGATGAGGGTGTGGCAACTGCTGAAACCTATTGTCACATATGCTATCCTGTTTACACGTTAGCTGGCCTCCTTGGATCGAAAACAGGGAGTTGTCAAGTTCTCAAATCCTGTTTTCTTGTCCATCCTGGCTTGGAATCATGAATTAATCAGGTTTCCATCTCACATTTCCTGGCCCGAACTTGGGAAAGCCAAGTTGCGAGTGCTTTTATTCATAGGAACTTACTAAGTGAACAAAAGAACCATTGTTTTTTAACATCTTGTTGTTTTCAAATTATCTCAACTAACCAATTTCAACATCAGTAAGTTTCCTGTTTGTCATAGATTTTAGTTACAATTTACGATCCTTCTAGTGATTCAAATTCTAATTTTAGAACATTGTTTTTGGAAACATATTCTTTTAGCACTTAACAAAATTATTTGCTTTTTCTCTTTCTATTTTTGTATCGCCAATACTAGTGTATTATTAGGTTCTTCTAAAATCTACATCTTGCTAATGTGATCTAGTAGGTATGAGACAAGACAGTAGCGCATTCATTGGAGCAGACAATGTTGTAAGATTCTCTGTAGTAGGCAAAATCAAGTGGTTTCAACAGCACTGAAAACTGAAACTGACAAAGGAAGGCGTGAAGGATGCATTGGCCCACTTTGTATGTTTGATGTACTTCCCAAAGGGCATCCATATAACAAATATTCCTGACTAAGGTGGCATCTGTTTTGCAAACATCTGGCAGAAATCAGCAAATTGCCTCTTACAATTGGTGCCCTTGAAGAGCACATTAATTGCATACGCATACAGCGTAGTGTGTGGTGCCAAGCCACCATGATGTAGCAATGTCTGTTCGACCTACTCACAAATGGCTATTATCAGAATGAACATTGTGAGATACTACCTACCACCACAAAGGTTCCACCTGCCCCACAGGCCATTGTAGAGTTGGTCAGGTGTCAGTGTAAAGCCCATTACTCAACCCAGATGTGTTCATGCAGGAGATACAACTTGGCTTGCACAGACCTTTGTTTGTATGGAATTGACTGTGAAAATGATGCAGAATGTAATGCCGAAAATGAAACTCAGGACAGTGATGAAGATCTGTAAAAGCATATAGCATAACTTATAGTTCAACCTGTTATTTAACAAGGCTATTTTCTTGCTTTATAAATAAAGGACTTGCAACATGTATTATGTAATAATGTTATAGCACAAATGTAAAGATAATAATTTTCAATTACTTTTTTTGTTGCTTTTCTATAATCTCCAGCACTATTTTGAGGCCTTTATTAGATTCCTTCACCCAGAAAACATAGAATTAGTATACTTAATTTAGTTTATAGGCTGACTAGAAGGCGAGACAGCACGAATTATGTATTTTAAGATGGCCATTTTGAAAATCCAAAATGGCAGTCATGCATGTGTTTACACAAATGCCAACATTATTCTTTTGATTCCCCATGCTCTGAAGATTCCCAAAATATATAGTTTTGTTAATCTACAAAAACTTTGAACAAAAATACATAGTGAACCTGAAAGTACAAATATGTATTTAATATAATAAAGTTATATCACAAATGTAAAGATAATGGTTTTCAATTATGTTTTTGCTGCTTTTCTCTAATCCTGAGCACTATTTTGAGGCTTTTATTCGATTCCTTGACCCAGAAAACATAGGATTAGAATAATCAATTCTGAGATAGCACAAATTATGTATTTTATGGTGGCTATTTTAAAAATCCCAAATGGCGGTTATGCTGATGTCTATGCAAATGCAAACATTATTTTTCTGATTCCCTATGCTCTTAAGATTCAAAAAATGTATGATTTGGCTAATTTACAAAAACTTTGAACAAAAATACATAGTGAACATGACTAATAGTGCAAAATATGTATTTTATGGTTGCCATTTTGAAAATCCAAAATGGCGGCCATGCAGATGTCTGTGCATATGGCAACATTGCTTTTTGGATTCTCCATGCTCTGAAGATTCCAAAAATGTATAGTTTTGCAAATGTACAAAAACTTCTCGAGAAAATAGACTATTGCTTATATTTCAACAGATTTATGCTAAATATAGTAACAGTAACATGCAAATAGTCAAAGAAATTCAGGACCTGGTTCTGCAAACTTTTGAAATTTTGGTAACCGGTTCTCAACCCTTCAATCCCATCACTGGGCATGAAGTACTCTCTGCCTGAAATCTGCTTTAAGAATAAAACTACCAATGCTTTTACTTTAAACAAATGAGATACAACTGCACTGATTTTGATTTAAAATTCAATTATCAAATATTTAATCTAGTTTATTACATGGACCACATTTTGCATAATATTTCTGATCTTCTCAGATCAAGATGAATTATTTATTTTCCAAGTTATAAACCAGGCAAGTATTTACTCATATCCATTGCATTTCATTATTGAAATCTAAACATTGACAGGATTTTAACATTCACTATGTCTATATCTTAGTAAATTTGATTTGTTTTTTAAAATTTAAGTTGCAATTTCCATATATAATTTCTTTTTTCTTAATCATGAATCTGTTCATGACAGAAAGCACAAATTGAGTCATTTTAGATGGGACAACATTGGCAAAGAAATAAAATATCCTCATTTTATCTGAAGGAGATAGCGCAGATTATGTATTTTATGGCGGCCATTTTGAAAATCCAAAATGGCAGTCATGCATGTGTTTACACAAATGCCAACATTATTCTTTCGATTCTCCATGCTCTAAAGGAAAAATTCTTTTAGTTTTAAAGAAGATTGACATATTTTAAAACATACATTTAATAAATATATGTGTGCTATGCTTTAAATATTGCTTCATTTGTAAATAAGTAATCATTTATAAATATATTGGATGATTATTATAAGCCAACTTCATTTAGAATGTCTTTTGCCACTGACTAGATCTTCTCTGAGTGTTGATGTGGTTCATCCCTACCTACAAAACAAAAGTCATTTGCACAGTTACCTCCACATCAGAGACATATACCATCATTGAGTAATTGATGTACTGCCATAAGAATCCTGTTAATTATAACTTTAACCCATAAGAAATGCTGATGACAGTTTTGAGTAGAGAATGAAAAGGTATTTGTGAAGTTATATCTGAGAGGAGCACAAAACAAACAATTAGCCCTTAGTATTCTAACCCCCTAACAAACTTTCCCAAACATATTAACTTTTATATATTTACCTCACAAAACTGGCATAACATATCTATAAGAAAATAACACCAGTGTCACAAACAATTTAATTGATCTGCACTGTCTCTTATATAATATTATATTTTATCCTTGATTTAATCTCATTAAGTGTACGAAGTAACATCTACTGAACATCCTGGTGCAGTCACAGGACTGTGTGTCAATTTGCCTACCCACAATCCCACGTAATGTTCCTTCAAGTAGAAATGGGTCTGAGTTCTTAAGAGAATATTTCTTGTCTACCCACAGTTATGATCAACTTTTGTGGTGCCATGTACTGCTTCAGCATACATTACTCATCTCGAAGAAAAGTTAGAATGAATATAGTCAAATAAAAAAACCATTACATAAATACTCATTTCCCCTTTGCCATGCTTTTGTGCTTAGAATAAGCAAGTAGAAAGTAAAGAATTTTTATTACTGTCATTTACAAGGAGTGGATGCATAAAAAATGCAATGGATGCTTTGGTATTCATCATCTAACATAGCTCAAATTACTAGTTAAGATGATAAGATCCATTTTGCTATCCATGCACTGAAATGCTAAGTTCTTTGGAGACTGTAACTGACACTAACATGTACACACTGGCTTTAGTAGATATAGCTTATCAGTTTAATTGCTATTAGCTTTTTAACCATGATTCAGATGGGTTCTTCATTCAATCTCCACGCCTGATATTCTTTTCTTTATTTAATGTTCTACTCCAGTCAAGATAACTCTTTCATAGTTATAAACTGCTTTTTGTCCTTTAGAGAAGATTTAAGATAGATATTTTTCACGGGTGATTTCAGTTAGGAAATGCTTTTATTTTTAAATTAGCTTAAAATTACTTTTATTTCTCATTCTTTAGTAATGAGTAATAGATTTACTTCAGTAACTTTTTGAAACTTCAGCATCAAATATCAGTGAATTTTCAAAAACACTGGTTCCTCGGGATATGAAGATATGTAATTGTGCTGTCATTTTCTATGAGTCAATTCCATTTTATGTTACAAAATCATTTACGGGGAGTCCCAGCCTTTTGGTTAAGATCAAAGTGTAGTATCTGTTCTTCGAAACTGCCATGGCCTCGAAGTTCAGAGAACCACGGCCCTTCGGGAGTCCTTGTGGCATGCTCGGGTATTGCACAGGATATCTTGGCCAGATGGTCGGGAGGCGATCATCATTAGCACCCCACCCCCTACTGAATTCGGCACTAAATGACCCACCAAGGGTCGATGTGCCGTTAAACAAAACAATCAATCAATCAAAGTCATTTACAAATTGCCGAAATAGATTTGATTTGCATTAAACCGTTTCTTTTAAAAAAACATTTTTTTAAGGATTTTAATATTTTGTGTGTGTCTGCATTTAGAACCTTGTAGCTGTAGGCAAAGTTTTGGCTTTTCTTATTGTTGTCCACTGATTTAACTGCTACTCCACCACTCCCCCATGCTTAGCTTTAGTAATTTTCTGCACTAACAAACTAAATATTTCTGGTGGTAAAGAAAAAAGATTTGATTAAACACCAGATTTTGCCATTTTTAACCTACAATTTCTTTTAGCAATCAGTATGTTTGCAGTGAAAATCAAGAAAACAATTTATCAATTTTGTTAACTGAACAAATTAACAGTTTTTCAGAACAATTCTAATCTATGTATTTTGTTGTAACATCCAAAACAAAATGCTCTGGCCTTAGTTGCTGTCATCAACTTGATTATTTTGTTTTTTTCGTTAGAGTGTGTCTAATTTTTAACCTCCTATTTATTAATGGCTTCCTAAAAAAATACTTTAACAGGTTTCTTTCTTCTTTTTTTTCTTTCAGCAAAAAAAAAAAATCTTATTTGAATGCAGACACATCTATCTTTATATTGCACACAAATGTTACTTATTTGGTTGTTGCAGCAAATTAAATATTTTATATAACCATCTTATTTATGGTACCAGTACATTTCTCTAGTTATAATAATCAAAGGTCTATTTTTGTACATATAGAAAACAGTTAATCCATTGTTAGATAATTATGCTGTTATAAGTAAGTTAAATCTCTCTGTGATATGAGGAATGACCCAAAGGAAGTGACTTATGCAGGATTATATAAATTCATAGTAATGAAAAGAATTGATTAATT
>VCCN01000756.1:5441673-5457498 GCA_006491835.1 Architeuthis dux | reverse complement strand
TCTCCCCTCTCCATCACTTTTCCCAATTCCTTCCCACTTGAAATTAATATGTAGGTTTCTTTGTCCAAAATTGTAAGTGATTTCAGTTCAGAAAGGCCGGGGATCATGTAGCATAGCCACGCATATTCTGCACTTCTGGTGTTTTGGTGGTTATCTCAGCTGCATCTGTCTTTGCTGATTGTTTTTTCGCGGAGATACCTACGTCCTGTACCGACACGGACGCTTGACGCCGGACCCCAAAAGGCCACGCATCAAGACTGACCGCCTTTCTCTGACTTGCTCTGGCTGCTGCTTGAAATTGTTCCCTATTTAAACTTGCTGGTGGACTTAGCCATGCCTTCTCCTGACACTTACACCCTTTTTCCAAATCCATTCAGGATTTTGTCCGGTGATTAATTACCTGGAGATACTATCGCGATTTCACGTCATTTCAAACCCGGCAGGCGGTCTTAACCCCTTGTCTTCAAAAATTGTTAATGTGTTTTAACTACTTGCCTCTGAGCAAACCCTGCGTGGTTCCTTATGATATCCTAATTTCTAAATTCCTTTTTGGCAAAAATCTGCGCCTAAACATTCACCTATGACCCCCAGTGGTCTGGGAAAGAAATGTTCCTTTTCCAACCGTGAGAAGATTTCCGGTCTCTGGTTTTACTTAATTAAATTGCCACTGCGTTTTTCAACTTAATCAAAACATTAAAACTTTGGGCTTTAATTTAGACTTAATTATGGCCCTCACTGACCATTACTAACAATCAGGCAGATACTACACTCTGATTCTAGATAGAAAAGCATAACGATCGTACATTCTAATCTGATCAGTGTGTCTGTTTTAACAGTCCAACCTACAAATTCACTTATTAACTTATGTACCCTTATGCCAAATTTCAGCTTCCTAGTTGCAAAACTCTAGCCTACAACTTGGAACATTCATACAGACATACATAAATCACTTTTATATATAGATTATCTGTTGGACTGTGTCAGACAATGTGATGATTCATGGCCAATAATAAAAATGTTTTAATGATTTAAGAAATTATTTGAAAAATGGGAAAATATATCCTACACTGAAAGATTAAAACAACTAAATCTAGAAACCTTTGAATACAGAAGAAAACGTGCTGACTTCATCTATGTGCAATAAAACCAGAGGACACAGCCATAAACTACAAATTCAGACCTCCACTGGTGCTAGGAAGAATTACCTCTCTGGCAAACGCATGGAACAGCCTAAGTAAAAAGACAGCCACATCCGAGAATATCAATATTTAAAAAAATAATCTTCGTTCAGATATCGGACATACCAAATTTAACTACCATTTTTCTTATTAGTTTAAACCCAGCCCAATTACACTGAAGCTGGCTTAATGACGCAATTAACTGCTGTCAAAAAAGAGTAGGAACTAGTTTTATTTTGTGTCATGAACGTTCAAAGATCTGTGAAAGTAAAGACACAGGTGCATATATTTGTAAGACTGTTTTAAGTTCTGCTATTTTTACCATTTCAGTTCTTGTGCCATTGAAGAAAACAGATACAAATATGGATAAAGTTGTAATTTTTGTGTACAACCATGGGACTTGGATTAGTGAATGTTTTACCAAAGATGTTTATAAGTAAATTTAGATGACCATTGTTCTGGCTTAATAGTTTACATTTGGATCCACCCATTTTTTGAATTTACATAAATTCCTGAAGCATTTAGTATTACAAAAGGTCATTGTCTCAATGCACTGCTATAAGCTCATTTCATGGCAAACTATTTTTAAATCTAAGAAGTGTGTATTCTTCTTGCGATAAAGCTATTATGAGCAGGAATGCCAAATAGAAAGCAAGGAACTTATTCTTTATGAAAACTGAGAATTTAAGCCTAAGGCCCGACATGTCGAGATGGAGATTTGAGTTCTCATGGTGTCCAATCAGAAGTAAAGATTAATACCATTTCCATTGTCTGGCTATTTATTTCATTATAATTATCGATTAAATCAGTAAAAGTTATAATTATTACTATAAGATTACTGAAATGATAAACTTACTGGTAGATTCTTAGGAATTTTGAATGTCAAACCATGTTATTAAAATTTCATTTATTGATCAAACTTTTGTTTAGACCAGTTATGTTGCTTTGTTCTAATATAAACTATTATAAGAATTAATGCTCATTACTATTGCTTAAAACATGACAATCTTATCATTTCTATTTAGAATTATGTGATGTAAATTGATATTTTGGAGTGCACATATATGATTGCATTGTATGCTATTCACTCAGGATGTTAATACTGGCTGGTGTCAGACTTTGAAAAGTTCTTTCTCTCCTTGCTCTCAGCTGATAATAGATTCTTCTGAAGGTTTTGCATAGTACAGAGATAAGCCATGAGTGAATATAGAACAAATGAAGAGATCGGGAGAAGATTATAATGGATGTTGTTATCAAGATGCCATTCTTAAGATAAACCTTCTTTATGCTGTAGTATAAAATAATATCTATATTCTGTTCTGATTCGTGAGATAAAGCTATTGAGTTACTCCTATTATTGCTTCTATAATAAAGACAGGGAAGAATTGTTTTGTCAAACGGACAACAATTATACTGTTCTTATTGATTTACAAAGATTTATTTTAATTTAAGGATGTATCACTGTATCGACTTTGCAAATTTACCATAGACAATGAAAGGACAGTTTCATTTATTATGGGTTTGGGTTCTGTTAATCATAGTTATGAATTATAAAGAGGCATTTTACTGCTATTGGTTAGGCAAGTAATGTTGCTGAGAAGCTGTAAATATGTTCATTCTTTACCTCTTCTCTGATATACAATCTTTATTGCAACTGAGCCATAGCGAGGTGGCTCTTATCAAATGTATTAGTCACAGAACTACACCATATTTTGGAAACTATTAAAGATAGAAGCACGTGGTTTTCACCATTCGAAAACATGTTTTGAAGATTCATTTAGATTTAAAAACTGACCTGATCTGTTTGTCATGCTTCTTAAAGCTTAATAACTCGGAAACTAATTAAGATAGAAACATTGGTTTTTCAACAACCAATAAATAACCCATTATTTTAAGATTTATTAAGTATGCAGCAAGTGTGGTGGTTTTTAGTAGTTGGGTAATTATGGTGGTTGTTCTGAAGTGAGTCATTTTTGGTAACCTAGCTTATACAGATATAAAGTATGGTAGCTATTCACAGCATACAAACGTTATTTTACATCCTTATGAGCTAGGATTACCTCATTTTTAGTGTATCTCGAGATCAGATAAAGATTTTCTGATTATGTTTTTCGCCAAATGACAGAGTATCAAAAGATAAGTAAAAGGGATTTTTGCGAGTATTTACTAAGTACTAAAACTTAACTATGTAATAGTAAAAGATTCTTGTTTACATTCATTGTGTAAGTGAGAGAGAATTATATCCTCATTTTTAGTGAGGATTTGTTATTTAGTTAAATACTTTTTAACCTTGCCTCATTTATAAAGGAATGGATATGCCAAAACTATTTCCATGAATAGACAATTGAAGTCTTTTATCTTAGCATTTTATTGAAGCATATTTGAATTTTGAGGCTCAGTTTGCTTGGATAGCAATGAATTCATTTAGTGTTTGTTAAACAATAGATAAGAACATTACACTTATTGAGTGAGACACCAAAATCCAATTGCATCACTTATGAATATTGATGATGGTATTTAAATATACATAGTTTGTCTTCTAAATAATATAGAATAACCAGCACACCATCCAGAACAAAAGAAACCCCATTCTTTGGAGACACCAGTGAACTTCTTTTCTCCTCTCACCCTCCTTCCATTGATCAGGTCTTACATCATAAGTCTCACTTAGTTTGAACTTGGTCAGTTACTCTTTAGTTTTTACTAACAACACAAGACTTATTGATCTTAGGGAAGGGCCTGTAGCATATGTTATTCAGAGGCCTAAAATTAAGAAAATATGCATAAATATTAAAACTCATACATTTTTTACTTGCAAAGTAATTAATTTTTTTCATTTATATACAGCCAGATAAAACGACAAAAATGTTTGACATTTCAGTTATAGTATTGTTTTGATCTTTGTTCAGTGGTTATGACTTCAGTTTCAAATACCTTTGTATTTATGTCATATGTATCACACAGATACTGTACTCTCATTAATTGCTGTATGCGAATAATAACTCCAAATAAAGGTGATAACTGGCTAAAATCGCTAACCTTAAACATCTAGTCGTTCACAAAAGTTGAGAGCAGTATTAGCACTATTGTAACAGAGCAAATGCAGAATCACTGAATTGGAACTGATAGCTTGCAAGCATTTAGCGCGGGGCCCTTGAGATTGTGGGGCCCGTAGCATGTGCTACCTTTGCTACATACTGACTGATCTCTCAGCACAACTACATTTCTCTACTTGTAAATTCTGCTTTTATTTATTTTCATGCAGTTCTTTTAGTGCAGAGTTAGTATATTATTGCTATACAAGGTTTCTTTGTTTCACTTTATAAAAATCTAAATTTTATATCCTAAAAGCAATCTGAATCAACCAATTAAATAGAACTCTACCATTTTCTACAAAAATTACCACGGATTTTGCCCTTGGAATATGCAACTTCTTACTGAATGCAATCCTTTCCAATTTCAAATCTTTTTAACAATGCTGCTGCTGCTGCTGCTCATCTTCCTGTCTGGCTTACTGTGTTATTTTCTTTCCCTTCCTTTGTCATGTCAAAAAAAAAGAAGAAATATAATTCCCCACCCCTTTTTGCCTTCTTTTTCTGCTCATCTTTTTTTACCCCTTCCAATTTTCATAATGCAATTTCATCATCCCCTCATTATTTTTACCGACCTCTCTCTTCGAATCTGATACAATAAAATGCCTGAAATACAACACAATGAGATGACCATTACATCGTCCCAACTTTTTATTTTCATTTTGAGGAAATCTTTGTAGCTTCTTCTATGGTTCAAAATTAAACTTTTGAGAAGTAACAAACTTAAAATAACCTATAACTTCTTTTTTTTTAAAGAATTTATAGGCAACCCATTCCAAATGTTACCAGTCGGTTATCAAACACTTTATCTGTTGTTGGATTGCAAAGACACGTCCTTTTTATTCATTTATTTGGTCAGTGCCCGTCTGATTGAAATTAGTTTGCATGACACTCTCCAGGCTGGCGGCAGGGGTGCGCTTCTTTGCCGCCACTGCCTTTCTCCCTCCTGTCTGTTTTTGCTCGACTTTAACTGCCACCGAAGAAAAAAGGCATGGTTGCTTTTCTTTCCTGGGTGCTCGCTTAGTCAGCCAACAGCCTTCGTGGGGTATGTGCGTGTGTGTACAGTAAAGCCAAGTTTTCTTCGCGCTCTTCCCACTCCCAGCCTGAAAAGTGCCCCCAACGAAAGCAGCAGCTCCCACTCACACTTCTTCCTGCTTTGCTCGGCCCGCTCCCACATTCAGATGTTGTCTGCTATTAGTCTAAGTCAAAAACCATCTAGTTACCACCACCACCACCACAGCTGTGGTGATGACGAAAACCAAGAAGGTGGAGACCTACTAGAGAGTTTTACTGTTTAGTTGTTATTGGCAAACTGTTTCTTTTTTCATCCCCAAAACTTTCTTCTTTGCCGTGCCTCTTTTAAACGAACGTGTTTTTCTGGCTGTGATCGTGTTTTGTCAACGTTACCATTATGGAACCGCTCGACCAACAAACAATTTATTTATTTCCAACACTCTTTCTCGATGGATATTATTAGCAGATCTACTTGAACAACCGACACCAGAAGAAGTCGCCTCTCAAAACACTAAAACACGCTCCAACCGCCCATCGCAAGAAGAAAGGAACAAAAAGCATCACAACAACCTTGACAATAACCCATAGCTTGATGATGACGATGATGATGATTATCAAAGTTCGGTGACAACAGACTCTGTCTGTCAGAGACCGAGCATTTGTTATTATTGGCATCAACTTATTTTATCTCCTTAATCCACATCTGCCGTTCTTTGCAACTTGTATAGTACTTTTTTTTTTACTAGTAGACAACATGGTGCTCATTACGCAAAACAAACCGGCAACTAGCAAACCCAAGCACGTTCGAATGGTTTTACCTGTGACCATTCCGGATTCACCTTCGCCCCCTCCTTTACCTGGATGTAATAGCCATCCGGATTCATGCACTGATTGTAAATGTCAGACTGTCTATATTCAATGTGAAGGCAAGTTTTCATTTTTTTAATTTATTTTTTTATTTAATTAATCAATAACTTCAAATTCCCTGTATTTCGATCCATCGTTATAAAAAAAAAATTCTTCAAAATAAAGAAAAATGCTTTGGTAAAGTTCGACAGAATTTGGCCTTACTTTATAAACTTAAAAAACAAAAAACTTTGACATACTAACCGACACGTATAATTTAAAATTCAAGACACTCCATTTTTACACACAATCTCCCCCCTTGCACCTGTCTACATTGGTTTTGTGCAACATATGTCTATTCTCTATTCTGTGTGACAGATTGAGAGAGTTCACACAAAAACAACAAAAGAATAATAACGTGTTCCCTCTTTTTCGGCGACTACAAAAAAAGCGCTCTTAACTAATCCCCAGCCGAACCGGTTGCTTGTTCTAAAAAAAAACAACAACTAAAGTCTGTTTTGTTTCTACTTTCCAAGTTAGTTTTACTAAGTTTAATGTAGAAGTTTGAAACTTTCTCATGTTTCTAAATTGTTTCTATTTTCTTCCCCTGTGCGTCACTCACTCTATTGGATACTTTAACTTAGTTTTCTGAGCAGTCGCTGTTTAAAAAATATTCCTTTCCTCAAGTGCTGATAAAATTTCTGTTATTTTTGGTTGGGAGAATCTTTCTTTGATAACAAAACCAACAAAAATATTATTAAATAAATGCTAGTTTTAATAAGTAGGTTTGCTAAAAGAAAAAGAAAGTAAATAGCTTTTTTTATCCGCTAAAAAAAAACCCTAGGGAACTAATGGTATTTTAATTTTTTAGTTTACTCAAGCAGAAAATGCTGACCAGTGACTTAAAATTATTGACTATACCTCCAGAGACATTCTATTCTACATATCTGGTGCCAGGTAGTAGAATTTATTTAGTAATTCCCCAAGACAAACGTTATCCTGATTGTATTTTTATTAAAGAGAAAATGGCGGTTTAAAGATGACCAAAACAAAACGTTTCCTTTTTCTTAACGGGTATTAAAATATCTCAATAATGAGCGAATAATATTAGGCATTGTCCTAATCCAAGCAGGGGGGCGGGAAGTTACTACCCATACTGTCTCTCCGTTCTTCTTCCTATCAATTAGGCCATGTATTGTCTGGTGTTACACATCAGAAAGGAAGAAGACAGCAAGGCAAGACTCTCTCTGCTAAAAATGTCAATACATTCTGTCGCCTTAAAATTTACTTCCAAACTTTTTTTTCCAGCCCAATTCTTTGTGTATGTGTGTGTGTGTGTGTATATATATAGAAAAAAAGGTTCGTGTAGAGCCACAAGACATTCTTATTGGTTTAATTCGCGCGTGAAACCATTTATTTACTTTTTCTGTCTTCAGCTCCTGTTTATCTTGGAGCTTGTTTTTCTTGTCTGACTTTTTGGTTCTCTCAGTTCCTTGTTGTTGTTGTTAGTCATGTGCTATGTCTGTGAGGAGAGAGAGTTCCCTCTTGTTTACTCCCTTCTTCCACGCGCACCATCTCCCCCGCCCTCTCCCTCCTGTAAGTAGAAGAAGAAACGGTTCTTTACTTCTCCCTGCCTCTTGTCTCAGAAGTATTGTTATCATCTCTTTCTTTTTCTCCACGTCCCCCTACTCGACCTGTCTTTCGACTTGATTAACATTGTCTCCACACGCACCACTCTCCCAGCCATTGACCTCCTCGACTCTTATTTCTTATTCTCCCAGACTTGCTATTTTTTGTTGTCGACATCGACATCTCTTCAAAACTAGCTTTTTGTTTTGAAAAGCCAATTTTTTCTCAACACAAAAAGTTGCTTTGATATAAATTAAGGTGTTATATGCGGTCTATATTCATTTAAGAAATTTAACCAGTAATTGTGTGTTACAATTTAAAATAAGATGACCTTTTCAAAATAGTAATATTTTTTGTAATTTTGACTTTTAAAATTGCAACTGATCAAGTACAAGTAGGATTTATTTCCAGAAAAGATTAGCTTGACCAATTATTTCAATATAAGTGTGTGTGTGTGTGTGTGTTTATTTTATTTTTAGATGTATATGACTAAGAGCCCTAATTTTAAAATTAGCTGACTTTTCCGTTAATAATTGATTCTAAAACATATGTTACAAATGTTGTGTAATTAATCCTTGATGAATGACCCTGTATGAAAAGTTTTGTAAGTTATTCTTCATAAGCCATGTTATATTAAAAAAACAAGAAAAAGAACAGACTGTTCAAAACCTGCAACGTTGTTTACACAATTTTTGATAGCATTTTACAACATTTGTTTCTGTAATAAAACTATTTGTTTCCAATGTAAAGCTGTTGTTGAGAGATTTTTAAAAAAAAGACATTCTGAAAATGGACACTGCCTGGTTTTCTCGAATCTTGCTAAATTTTCGTCTGTATCCAAGAAGTGTTTATCAATTTGTGTTCCCCACAATAAGGTCATAACTTTACCCTTACAATATGAGATGTTTAAAAAAAATGTTTTAGCTTTTTAGATTAAAAACGCTTTTTCTTGCGTCACATTTTTTCATTTCGAGAATTGATTTAAAAAATTAATTATGTGACATGAAAAGAAAAGAAAAAAATATTCCTCTTTCTTCACCCACTTTCTCTATCCTTCCTTTCTTATAAAAGCTATGAACCGAACGAAAAACCTTTGGGCATTCATAGAACTGTCGACTTTTGTCGCAGTTAAAAAATAAACAGCTTTTTACTAGTGGTTATGAGTAACACTAGACTTTAGGAAAAAAAGATAATATTAATTTCTGGGATTGAAGCAATTTTGAAAACTTTCTTCTTTTAGTCTTCATTCAGCTTTTATGCTTTATATTTACAACAAGGTTTTGAGCAGCAATGGATTTTAAAAAGGTATATTTGTTAATTATAATACAAAAAGGATCAGGTAAGGCCCACGTTGGCAATAACCTTTGGGCAAAGTTGAATGCCAGTCCTAACTTAATACTGATTTTAAATTACCTTTTGAAAACTTTGAGGACGGTGTAGAACTAGACTATTATGGTTTGCACAATTCTTGAGTTGATTCCCTTATTTACTTGAATTTTTTATATTGTCTTTTTATTACAATGGTCCTCATTGAAAACTGGATGAAATTATAAACAAGACAAGTGTTAAAGTCAATGATTTTCAGTAAGAAATACATCTTAAAAGTATAAAGGTCCCCGGCAAAAAATAGTTCAAATGGAGAGAGAGAGAGAGAGAGAGAGAGAGAGAGTGGCAATTAGTTGTTTATTAGACCGGTAACTCCGAGATACAGGATTTAAAAAATGTTTTTATTCAAACCATAAAATTCTTTAAAACGTTATATATTTTCAGTAATTAGGTGCCCAAGAACCTATATAGCAATTTTCATTCTAATCGGTTCAGCAGTTAGTTCAATATTTCTTTGACATAACGTTATTTACATGTAGAATGTAAATAATTGAATCGACCATAACTCATCTTTTTTTCAATTCCTGGGGTTTTGTCAATATTATAGCCAAATTTCAGCAAATTTTCCCAATTGTATACAAAACAATTGGATCGGCTATAACTCACTATCCTCCCAGGTAGAATCTCTCCACAAGCCCACATACAAAATTTCATTGAAATATATTAAGGAATACCAAAGTTATCCAATTCAGAAAAAGGACACAATAACAACAGACACCTATAGTAAATAATAGTCCCCAACTGCTTTTTTTCCGCTGGTGACAAGAAATTACTACTGAATATTAAAAAATCAGTGCATAGAGTATTATGTTGATTGTTAGACAGCATATTTCTTCAGGAACAAAAATATACAAAAATACAGCTCAGACAAGCTACAACAGAATGAGAAAGAGTTAATCAAGGGACAATGAGACTTGATATTGCCTTTCGGGAAATGAAAACAAAATACAGTTTGAATGAAAGAATATGAATTGAATAGATATTTTCTATAGTTTTGAGAAGGGTCATTAATATTCAAATGGTTCTTCAGACGATTGAACTCCTCCTTGTTATTTGTGTTGTAAACACGCCGTATCCAGCTGATCCATTCTTTGGCCTTCTTCAGGTGTAAAATCCGAGTGTGATGGGTTAAACAGAAGTTATGCTTAAGGGGGATAACCCTTATAGCACATGGCCTGGGTGTTTCTGTGTCTTTGTCTTGTCGAGTTTAGATTTATTAAGAAGTGGAAGCCACATCGGGTTGAAATCCGCACTTGTCTGGCTAATGACAGAAGGCCGAAGAATGGGTCAGCTGAAACGTTGTTTACAACACAAATAACAAGGAGTTCAATCATCCGAAGAACCATTTGAATAAATTGAATAGTTCTACGCTAAGGCAGTTGGGATATTTTTATCTGTTATGTGATAGAAGTAAATCAGATTTTAGAACCACTGGAATGAAGAAGAAATGTTTCTTTGTTCTAGTTTTTCATAAGTGGATATGCAGTAAAAATGTTTAGCTGGAATTCAAAGAAATATATTCTGTGATTAAAGTTGAAAACATTTAATGTTTTCTAACTCTTGATTTTTCTCTCTCTAATGAAAGTTTGTAAAACATGAAGATTTATAAAACAGTAAACTTTTAACTTTATAGTGTGAAGTCCTCTAAGCATGTAAACAATTAAGTGTTGAACGATGTGCATCTGAGATATTGACTAATAATCTTTGGATATCTAATATACCAATCTTTTAAATGAAACGGCTTGAAGAATAAAAATAGGTATAGATGTCGAAACTAGCCAAAAATGAACAGCCATCTAAGAAAACACTAAAAAATGCTGACCTTGAACTTTAATTTTCTTTAAAGAGGAGAGATTGAGAAAACAGTTTTTTCTTCAAGCTATGTTAATTATGTTAGGAATTCTGTAAATTTAAAATGGTTTGCATTTAAACATCAATTTACATTTTAACTATTGATTTTAAGCCTCAGCTTTATACAATCAGGAAAAACATTATGCATCAATATAAATATTTAAAGAAAAAAATCAATGGTGGTTGAGAATAAAAATGCATAATTTCTTGAGCAAGGAATTTTATTTGTAACTAGCATAGTGTCCATAAAAAATGGTGTGATTATTTATGTATGGATCGACAGTTCTGCTTAGAATCAGAGTATCTGAGCACAGGATCAAAATTTCACTCCCCGGCCCTCTGCCTAGGATCAAAGTGTAGTATCTGTGCATCATGTGTAAGTTGCATTAGGTTGCAAATTCCAGTCATGTTATCTAGTATTTAGGACTAAGTCAGAAAATAATGAGAAGATTGTTTTAAAACTCAATACAAACAATTGTTTATTTTCAGTTGGTACATTGGCACAAAAACGTGTCTGTCACCAGAGTGTGTTGAGAAATCAAGTTTTAGTCAGTTGTAAGTCTTTTGTGGCGTGAGCATGTCAAGTACTAATAGTTAAGTCATGGTACTGGTTTTTTTTTTGGTTTTTTTTTTTTTTTTTAGCTCATTGATGCAATCAGTGAATCCAAAGGGCCATATTTTATATATATGTGTATGCACAACTAAAAAAAGTCCTACAGTCTGTTTAATGAAACTAGAATGTGTTCTTTTATATAAGGAATTGCTGGAAGTAATGAAATATCCATAGTACAGTAGCTTTTACTATACTTCTTGAGGAAATTGTAGACAATTGTAAAAATGATTGCGTGTCTGTTCCACCGCTTTCCCCATTATAAAATCTAGCTTAATTCTCATTGCTACCATGGCAACAATCATGTATTGTATTTCTTTCTTTCCAATTATCCCTCGGTCTTAGCCTCTTAAAAGGCCTAATATATCTTAGTATTGCACTTTGTCCTTCATTTTCATTTTAATGTTTTCATTTTAGTTGATCTATGCAGCCTAGTTTTTGTAATATACGCATCAAGTTTGCACAATGTTTGATCAAAGGAAATGTGTGAAATTCTTTGGAACTATTCAAAAAAGATCTATGTTGGAATGACACAGCTAACCGACAACAGATGTTATAGACCTATTTGTAAAGGATTTTTTTATTCATTAACAACCTCAGTCGGACACACATTTGCTCATATACTGTTTTTGTAAGCAGCAGGATAGAGTGGCAAATCAGTAATGAAGGGTATTTGCTGTGAATTTATTCATATATTAAGAATAAAAAAGGTTTGAACAGCATCAGCAGAGTCGTGTGTTATGTTATCAGTTGTTGCCAATAGTTGAATTAAGCCTTTCATTTTTATCCTGTCTTTCATGTTGGTTAATAAAAAAAAAAATGAAATTTGTTGGACAAGGATTTTTCAACTTTTTCAGTGTTTTTATTTTCTTAAAGTTAGAATTGTTTAATTTGTTACCTTAATAGTCAGGGTCTCTGCATAGATAACATGTTTATAGGACTATTTTCGCTAGAAGAATTTTCTCTGCACTGCTTAATTTAATAAAAAAGCTGACGGGGCTTCTTTTTAAAAAAATGTTCTAAAATAGCCATTGCTTTTTGTATCGGAAAGAATATTTCATTCACTTTTCTATTCTTGTTTATTTTTAAAAATTTCTCTGTAAGGTTTATGGAAACAGAATGTATTAATATATCTATATAATGAACAGTGTGACTTTTTTTGTTCGTTTCTTTGTTTCTCTGTCCATAACTTCTGCTAGAGCACACAGATACTACACTTTGATCCCAGGCAGAGAGCCGGGTAGTGACATTTTGATCCTAGGCAGAGCGCGCAGATACTTTTGATTCTAGGCAGAACTGCTTATCTGTACGTAAATAGTGCCATTTTTTTTATGGACACTATGTTACAAATAAGATTCCTTGCCCAAGAACTGTCACATACTCAGCAAGTTTGTTTTACACTATTAAAGCTTGGAAATGGATACACTAACGTTCTCCAAACTTTCTGACATTAGACTGAAAAAATATAGGATTTAATTGGGAGAAATGGCATAATTTACACTGAATGAAAGATAGTTGACTTAATCATGACTTATCCTCCTGAAAATGTCCCCTTCCATTTGACCAGAACTTTTTCAGATCTTGCTGTTAACTGTTTTCTTCAAAGAAAACAACAAATATTATGCATCCAACGTTTTATAATACTTAGCAGGCTGGCTTTGCGACTTGAGAAAAAACAAAATTATCTTCCTAACTTCCTTTTCAGTCTCACACCAGCAAAATTCTCCTCATATTTAACTTTTTTCTAGGTTTTTAAACAACACAATATTTTATTTGTCTTTTTTAAAATCTACTACACTTAATGGGGAAAATCCATTTCACAAAATGTCTCGTTAGATGAAAGTTGGTTAAGTGAATAATTAAACCTATGGTATTTCAGTAATCCGTTCCAAATAAAAAATATTGGACACCTAAAGCCTTAATAATAACCATGTATTTATAATGTACTAATTACTTCATTCAAATCTGCAATAACATCTCTACTTTTCACCACTCTCGAAGCAGTCTTTTTTACTTGGATTTCTTTAGAATAGTGGAAATGATGCTCATAGACATAATCTTTCCTAAGTTTCATTGTAGAGATGCCAGATTCACTTTTACGCACAATTTTCTGTATCATTTGGATTGTAATTGTCTTTCTAGACTTCTCTGGCGGACCACCTGCAGTAGAATATCTATTAAGATGCAGGGTTTAATAATTATTGCCAAAAAAATAATGCACACCAGCGCAATAGTTTACAGGATAAACATAGCAATGCATCACAACGAGACGCAACTGGTAGGATAGACACTAAGTGTCTTCTTCTTTGTTTATGTTTTCAAGCTCCCGTGGTCTCGAAATATTTCATTGCTAAGAGATTTAATGTTGGCAATTGGGGACCTCTCGCTAAATGAAATTTCATGGGGTTTTTTCTCACAAACTGAAAATATTTAGCTAAGAGATTTCATTCTTGGCAATTGGGACCTCTTGCTAAGTGAAATTTTGTTATAAGACTCCATCGCTATGAGTCTGTAATTTGTTTTTATTTTTCATTTTACTTTTCTTTCCTACTAATAAAATACCTTTTTATACATTTAATATTTTTGGTGTAGAAAGACTTTGATGAATATACATTATCATTCCCATGGGAAGTGGAGCAATAATGCTCTTATGAACAATTGCATTGTTAGCTGTCATTTATAAAAAATAAAGTGCTGTTAATAACTAGAAAATACTTTTGTATCCTTTTGACCCTTATATGATGTGCTGATTGGATAACTACAAAAGTCTGTTGTTTATTGTTAATTAATTTTGTATTCAGAAACAAACTTCAAATTTATGTAACTCAATAATCAACTTTCTTTTAGGGTTGTCTGGTATTTATAAAATGCATTGTTACTCAGGCTTGTTATGAAAAAATATTTGGATAAATTTGTTAGATGACTGATATGGTCAACTAATCTTGGATAATATAGTATTTTGATAATAACACTAAAGGGACTTGACTGCCATTGTTGAACACATCAGCCTTTCACACAATGTTTGTTTTATTTAATTGGAACCCTTGTCAAATACATTGTTTTTTAAAATAATGAAAGAATCTTTTGTTTCTGCATTTCATTTATTTTGCTAGTGGAGGACTGAGAATTATTCAGTATTTATTTAGATATAAAGAACTCTCTAAACATATATTAAATGCTTGTTTGTATATTGATCACATTATCTTATTTCTTTTTCTGGTATCTTTTATGTACAGTGGCAAATAATTTTTAAAAATCAATGAATCTTTTATTTGCTTTAGGTTTTCCATCTCCTTTTCATTTGACTTAAAATCTTCCAACATTCCTAATTATAAAAAAAACTGCCAATTTCTCTGTTAAAAACTCTTTACCAAAATATTTCTTTGAACTTTTAGAAATATTGCTTAGCACAATACATCCCCTCCTAAAATGTTATTTTCTCTCTTCTTATCTCATAAATAATAAATTATACTATAATATGGTAAATTTGTTTTACTAAATCAAATTTACCATATTATAGGGTACTTGTTGTATATAAGTAATTTATCATTATATCTATTAACAATTATTTACTGATGTGAGGTCCTCATCAATAATTCAAATAGCTTACATCTGCTGCTTTAACTTTTTTTGAGTCCATATGCTAGTGTATTGGTTTCAGTGTATGAATTAGGTTAAGAATGGTGATATTTTAAAAGTTGATTTAAAATACATTTGAAACGGCTATTTCACCAGGCAGTCTTATGTGGTGTGTATGAGTGAACCAGTCTGCTTTTGGCAGCTGCCAATAATTATTTAATTTAATTAAAATATTGTGAAGAAAAAGGTCATTTATTACCAACATTTTCAATTCATGAAAAAAAATACACAAAATGAGGCCATTTCTGTCTGTAACTAAAGTGGAGGTTAAAAAAGAGGGTGAATGAAATGGTAAGTTGCTTCTTAGAATTGTTGATAGCTTTTCAAATCAGGTAATCAGCCATTGAGAATTGTTTAACACTAATATTCTTGTGACATTACATTTTCTCCATAGAAGCATCTACCAAGAGTGAATGCATACAGATTTGGCAAACTCAATTCAAACATTGCTGAATGCAGAGCCAAGAAGAATTACTTTAGTAATAGGTTGCAATATATGATCCAGAAGAATGGTTGAGCACTGTTGCTTTGCAATCATAAGCTCATAAACATATTATAGATATATAGATATAGATATAGA
>VCCN01000756.1:5415063-5430604 GCA_006491835.1 Architeuthis dux | reverse complement strand
AACAAAACGACAAGAACAATCCTCACCAAATTTTTAATTAATTTCTGGGACGGAAGTGATTTTTTTTTTTAAAAAAAGAAAGAAAAAAAAAGATTTTTAAATCACTTCCGTCCTGGAGGCGTCCCGGGAAAATATTGGTTCGTCCCGAACACATTTTTACCGTCCCCGGGACAATGTTAATTTCAAGCCCTGCATTACCTCAATTTGTTGAAATAATGGCTTTTTACTGCAACACTCAGCAAATTAAGCAAAGGTTAATTTTGTTAAATCCATTTTTAACAGAAAAAAATGACTGGAAGTAGGCATTGGTGCTTTCAATTTCCACACTCATTTCATGCCTGCAATATAAGTCCTTCCATATATAAAGTTGTATAGAAAATAAAAATGACAAGTACTGAAATAACTTTAAGATTACACATGCACAGGGTTTATGATTTGCTGAATACTGGTTAAAGTAGAAAAACTACAAATTTCAGAAATTGGTGTTACTCATTTTATTAGCTATAACAAATGATTACTCAATTATACTTTGTAAATGATGCAGTACAAAATGTTATCAAACCATATGACTCCCTATAGTATTTGCTACATTTTTTTTCTCTCTTGAGATACACACGTGCAATAACATTCTAGCTTAAGATATTTTTTAAGAACACAATGGAAAAGTACCCTCTTTCTAAATACACTGAAGGATGCATTATAACTGTAACTGCGGTAGACCTGTGTTTGTTTTTTTACATACATTCCTTACTGTCCTTCATTTAATCCACCGAAAAGATTTTTTTCATATTGTATATCCATAAATTTGGTCATGTTGGAAATCATCATAAGACACAGTCCTTATAGCAATTTTGTTTTTGAATTACTCTCACTGATTCAAGGCCATTGAAAATCTACACTTAATTCTTTATATTTTTGTTAATAACTAATGGGGAAAATAGTGAATGTTAAATCTCTGTCAAATGGTGGTAATATTTATTGTATATTAATAATTTTCTAAAATATTAGTCTGTAAAGAAGTATTTAAAAATGTTTTCTGAGTTGGCGTGTATGATTACAAAGTAGCCATGAATAAAATTACTCAGACTTGCAAGTTTTTTTGTCAATTAGTGACTTTTTTTCGTGAGAATCCTTTTAACTTTGAGTAGATTTGTTTGTTTCCAAAATTAGGAAGTTTCAATATTTAAAAAAAATACTTTACCACAAAATTTGAACCATAAAACTTAAGATGATATTGTATTATTTTGAAAGCAACATTTTTTGATTTGAAAATGAATTCCATTCAAACTTTAATTAAAAACATATATTCGCTGACGTAATTTTTAAAAGAAAAACCAACTTTTTCCTGGTTCTTAAATGATCTAGACTGACGCCATACAAAGTATCATTTTAAATCGTTTTCTTTTCTTTTTTTAAACTGACCTGACATACAAAGCTGCTTATATTTTACTTTAAAAAAACGCTTCAGACGCTCAAGAAAATAAATCTAAGGGAAATAACCGCTACCGATTCTATCAAATGCATCCAGTGTAACTTGGTGTTAAGAAGCAAAACAACTCACATGATTAATTTATTTAGATTCAGAAGTTGATTCCATTTTTAAAAAAATAATTTTAAAATAGGTTGTTCTTAACGAACCTATAATTCCTATTAGATATTTTAAATGTGTCTGTAGATTATGGGCACTTTAATAAGATATACAGATAAATCGTTAATTGAATGATAGTCACACATTTGTACTGTTCATTTTATTTCTGAATGTTTGGATAAGATATATTTTTTTATTTTTTAAAAATTAACCTGGTCATAAATTCATTCTCTTGAAATTTAATCTAAATTAAAATGCACATTTATCTAATCAAATCAAACCCTACAGGATCTGCAGATTCAAATTTATAAGATACAGCAAAAGAACAGTCCTATTCTGTTAAAACTGTTATTTGCACAATTTCTGTTGGTGTGCCAGAGCAGTTTGCATTTATTATTTATTCTACTTGCCCAAATACTCTTTTATCTGTTTATTGAGATCATTAAATCAAAATCTTTCTTAGGAAATTTTAAAAAAATGTTTGTAGCCATTGATTGATTAAACCATTATTTAAGATTTACAGTTTTCCCACTCTTCCAGTTTATTTTAGATCAGATCAAAGATTAGACATTTAGAAAGAAACTGAAAGAATTACTATATTTTGAACTTTTTACTTGGTATACTTGATTGATTTTACCACATCTTTGTAATAGACTTAAATTTTTATATTTGAAATAATAATAGCAGTTTTCAATTCTTGCAGCTAGCAAACAGCTAAATGGAAATCTATTTTACCATTGCTAACAGAATGGGTATTGCTAGTATTTCTACTGTCTATACCAGGGCTCCAGACTAACTTTATTCACTACCGTCCCAAAGGAAATGTAAACTGTCCCGAAAAACAATCCTCACCAAATTTATTAAAAAAAAAAGATATCCTCTCTGGGACAGAAGTGATTTTAAAATAAGAAAAAACATTTTTTTTTTTTTTTAAATCATGTCCGTCCCAGGGCGTCCCATGGAAGATATTTGTTCGTCCCGAACCCATTTTTACCATCCTCGGGACAACGTTAATTTCAAGCCCTGGTCTATACACAAACAATATACACTGAAATATAGATAAGTCTGCTTGATAATATAAATATTTACTTGGGTTATAATTTTTCTTGTGAGATGTTTACCTCTGTTAAATCTGATTAATCCACAATTAATTTTTCATATAAATTTTCCATTATTTTTCTTCCATTTTTTTTATTTGTATTGTTCCAAAATTCATGGTAACCTTTATAAGTAAAAATAGAAATAATTTTCATGTCTAGTTTACTTGTATTGAATAATGACAAACTTCTCTGGAATAAAACTGTCGAGATTGCTTCCCAAATTAGTAAAATTTGTACATGTTTTAATTATTAAGACCAGAGCAGATACAAGCGCATTACATTGGATGATCCCTCCCACCCATTTCATTTGAATTGATAATGAAAATAAAAAATCTAGTTAATCATTTCTTTTATTGATTTGACATGATTACCTTGAATTAGATATGTAGTAAATCCCTTATTTTTCACATGTCAAATATTTGAAATACATTCTATCCAATGTAAGTTGATAAAAAGTTACCCTTGCAAAAATGAGATTTGAGTTTCTTATTTACAGAATCATCCCACCTTTACTTTGTTTTAAAACTCTTGGATCTGCTGCTACTCAAGATTATTTCTTTTTTTTTTTTTACTTTTTACAGTTGGATATCAAATATATAAACAAACAAAAATAGAAAACCAGTGGAGTTAAATGGTTATAAAACTATTTTTCTCAGACAATTAATGTACAGCTTTATAAATTTACTTTTATTCATTTTGTTGCTCTATGAAGATTGTGGATTGATTTTATGCTATGAATAAAAATTAAGTTAGCCTTAAATAACGATTTATATTTATTAATGTTATCTGAATGAAACAAATGACAAAATTCTGTTTAGAAATGAAATTAGACTTTGACTTTGATTAGTTCAGTCTTACGTATTTGTAAATTATTTAAACAATAAGTTGTTATAAAAGAATTGTATTTTTATTAATATTGCATGAAATAAATTGTAATAATATTTAATTATTAGAAAAGAAGTAGTTTTAAGTGAGACTCGAACTTGCTTTGCTTATCTAGGAATATCTTTTATGTGTCACTATTATTCTAAATTCATTTATTAGAGCAGCTGAGTTTGTGTGGTAGGAGCTTTCAAATTTCATTCATTGAACTAATTCTCTTTTCAGCTGCTTTCACTTATATCCACTAAAGAGATTTTAGAAGCTTATAACGTAGTGGAGGACAATAGTTGGTCTTTAAAATTCAACTAATAATTTATAATTACATTATTCTATCAAATGTGAAGGTTTTAGTAAGATTGTAATACTTTCATTTCAGCTATATAGTCTGTAAGCTTTAAGAAAAAAAATGTATCAGTCATGAGTGTTGATTACATGTTACATTTTTTTTTGTTCTATAGTGATGAAATTTGTAATTTTGTTCAATAATATCATTGTCAAGAGGCATTTTCCAAAGATCTGATGATGATGAAAAAGAAAATTTCTTACAATTTTTACATTTTTGAAGTTATTGCAAAGCAAGCATTTTGGTCCATGTAAAATTACTCGAAACAGCAGTTTGCTTTTTTTACTCAACTTTGCTGGTTTGCTGACTTAATTCAGTAGTTAAAGAACTGTGCATTGTGCGTTCCTCTCGCTTTTAAAAACAGAATTACATTACATGAAAATAACTTGTTAAACATTTTAATCTACAAATTTCATATTTAACTACCTATACTGTAGTTTTATTTTGAAAATATTACATTGCTCATATAGTACTTTGTTTGCACCACAGACAGATGCAGTTACCGGATATAAATCATATAGTAATGGAAAATTGCCATAAGTAGTTGAAGCAATTTTTCTCCCTGAAAATTGCGTTTTACCCCAAGAAATGGTTCTATGCTTTAGATATTTCACTGGAGCAGGTTTTGAACTATATTTCCAATGAGTTCCATGAATCTGGAAGCAAAAAAAGGAATTTTTTTTGGTCTAGCCAAAAACTAATATCCATAATTTTAAAGTACGGAAGCCTAAAAAAGAAGTTGTATTCCCATAATTTTGTGGCCTTTTAAAACATGAACAAACAGTAATCACGGCAGAATCGTAACTTATTTTTCATTGACTGTTCACAATAAATACATTTATACTAAAAGATATAAATTTGAAAGTAAATAATTTCTTATTTCTGGATTAAATATCAGTAGGCTCCATTTAAGCCTTCCATGGGAACTAGCTGGAAATCCGTACTATCGGGCGGGTTTTCAGCTAGTTCGTTGTAATTTAGATAAATTAAAAATTAAAATCTTATTCAAAGATTTTAGAATAGACCGCTATTTTCAAATACATTTTGCCAAAGAAAATGTTCAAGATACAACTTAATTTTTTTCTTCGGTTCCATTGTAGGGAACCAAGAATAAAATAGTGTGTCCATTTTTCTATGTATGATGGATATCTTAGCAGCATCTTTTTGTTCACTTGGTTGTCACAAGGAAATATATCAATCAAAAGTAGAAATATCCAAGCTGATTATTATTTAATCAAATCTGGAGCATTAATTCTCATTTTCCAGTTACCATTAAAGTTGAAAAGTTGTTCATCATTGCTGTTGTACTTCTCATAGCAACTTTTTTCAGGTTTTATTATCTCATTTCCAGGGGCCCTCCTCCTGAGTGATCTCTTGAGAAGTCTTACTCCTTGTTTTATGCTGCTTTTCTGTTTCTCTTGGGTTTCTAGGTCAGATGGCTGACTGGCTTCACTCTCTGCCCTATTTCTCTCTCTCTCCCCTCTCTCTTTTCACCCCTCTCTCCCGTACAGCACTAGAAAAGCCAAGGATGTTGCTCTCTTGTTTATTTCTCTTCTGCTAATAACTGTTTACTTACTCTGTTTCTTTGGGCATTGCCCTTGCTTTCTCTAAACATTATCCTTGGCACATTATTGCCAGATTTTTTTCCTCCCCCAAAATACTTGTTTTTATTAACTAAATTATTCTTATATCAGTTATTGGTAATTCTTGCTTATTCGGTACTAAAATCGCCTAGTATAAAATATTGCCAAAAGCTCCCACCCCCTAGCTGAGAATGGCTAGATTTCTTCAAGTAGAATAGTGCACTAAACTAGGTTAGATTTAAATGAAGTCTACCATAAGATACAAAGTAAAACTGTAAAAGTACATATAGATGAATTCAGCTATATGTACTTTTACAATCTTGTAAAAACACTTAATATTATTACTTTTTCATATGGAAGACGTGAGTCTTGATAAAAAACAAAGATCAAAACTTTGTATAAGATCGGTATTCATTTGTAGTAGGTACATTTTTTTAAAAATAATTCTTTTTTATTTTGCTTCACTAAAAATGTAATAATATTTGAAGATAACTGAATACAGATATGAATTTTAACAAATAGAAGACATCTTATGGTAGACTTTGTTTAAATCTAACCTATTCTACTTGAAAAAAGATCTAGCCATTTTTAGACTTCAAGGGGGATAACTTTTGGCAATCTTTAGGCTATGCGATTCTAGTACTGAATAAGCAAGAATTACCCATTTATTGTATGCATAATAATAACCAACTTTTCAATTTTCTAGTCTTAACTTCAAAGAGACTAGGGTAATTGATCTTCAAAGAGAAATGGGTGATTGGTATTTTATATGAAAATTTGAATTACTATCTTTTGTGTATTTTGATTTGCCTTCAATGCAAATTTTATTTCATCTTTTCTGATTTGCATTTTAATTTTTATTCCCTATAAACAATGTAAAAAAAAAAAGAGGAACACATCCACTTCTTTATTAATCAATGCTACCCACAACACAGGTTTATTGCTGGGTTTAGGTTATCCATGTGTTCAGACATTTATGTATCTATGTACGTCTCTAGCTATGTATCCGGACTCCGCCCAGCCCTAACCATTCATAGAAACTTGAAATTCTGCACACTCACTCCCCACAATGAGTAGGGGAAAAGTTGGTTTTTTTTTTTTCTTTTCCTGGAGTAGGAGGGGGGGTTAATTTACAATGTATGTTTATGCCAAATTGATCCCTTAGTTTGTGTCCAGCAGCATTCTCACTTGTTTTTTGAAAATGTGGACTATTTAGTGATCACTGCTCACCATCACTGCTTAATTTACAAGGTAAAAAGAAGCTATATAGGTGGTGGTGATTCATAATTTCCCTTGGAATGCTAGTCTTGAATATTTATGAAAAGTTAACAAAAGAAAAATATTATTTTTAATAAAAATTGCTTCCTAACAATGTTTTTGAAATTTTAATCTTTATAAATATGTAAATAAATTATGAAAACTTTTGCATTCAATAAACCAATGAAATCTTATTTTTTCATATTGATGTTAGTTTGCATCTGATTATTTCATAGAATGTCACTTATAAACTGTACAAATTACATAAGTATACAATAAGTTCACCAATTCTTGTATGTAAATAATATCTAAGGTTATCTTGGCTTTATCTAGGGAATAGTTATCCTCTGTTGCCACTCTAAAAAAGAAAAAGCACATGATTAATCTAACAATGTTCTGTTTAGTTGTATGCTTTGCAAGGCACCAACATATCTACTGTAATTCTTTGTAACCTTTCTGTTATTGGTACTTATGTGTTTTATCTGATTCTAGTTTTTAGTTAAATCTGCTAGATAATGATATAAGCCTTGTTAGTATCTTGATGCCTCTGTGGAGGTGTTCTGAAAAGATAAAAATTCTCCTTTTCCAAGTTTGCACTCAAGCATTTGTGTTGAAAGCTGAATTGTATCAAATTTCCTTATTCACAAATATATTCAAAGTGATGATCCCTAAAGAGAAAACTGTCAGTGGATTTCTAATTTTCCAAGTTAGTTGAACACGCTACACTTACCCAAACAGCAAAACCAACTTATGAAGCCATTCTCATCATCTGACTAACCCGTGTGCAGTCTCTTCTCTCCTTTTTGGCTTATTCTCTGCGACTTACTGGTGGAAATATAAATATAAATATAAATGTTAAACTTTGTCAAGGAATACAGCCGTTTCACTAGTGAAATGATGGTAGGTGATCTTGTTTGTTTTAATTTCTATTATGCATTTTAAGGGTTATTATAAAAAATCCTTTAGATGTTCTTTTACAAAAGTCCTTTTCATTTTTTTTAACTGTTTGATAGAAGCACACTATTTTGTTTCCAGATTTGTAACGTAATAATAAGTAATAAAATGTCTATTTTTAGTTTTGTATCAAGCCAAATAAAGCATGAAAAGAACTAAGGGAAAATAATTTTTATTCATTTTGCCCAAAACCTTGAATTAAATAGGAATGTAGTGGATTATTTTAGTTTACATTTTTTAGCAGTTCAACAAATTTAAAGTTAAATATAAGACTATAATTATCTACTTTAAATAGCTTTGAATAAAATATTACCATTTAACATTTTATGTAAAATATATAGATTTTAATATTTGCAAGTAAAAGTTCATGAATTTATTCCACTTATTTTTTTCTGAAATGAGATTCTAAGAGTAGTTTATATTATTGGCTGTATTTTAAGAGTAAATTTTTTTAATTAATTTTTATATTGTCTTTAAGAGTCATTAACATTCCAAATTTTGTTTGGACAATTGAATCCTTTCTTCGTGTTCTTGATTTTATTCACACAACATTTTGGCTGATCCATTCTTCCATCCTCGTCAGGTGTACAATCCATAAGAAAAGAAGAAGAAAAAAACTTATTAACTTTCATGCTTAAAATCATTTTGAACTAATGATTTATTGAAATAAAGATAAGGCGTTAATTGCAAACAATGATAATTCTTATATTAGTTACTAATAAAAAAAAATATGATGCTAACCATTTTAATTTCAATGTACAACAAAATCCTTTTAGAGATCATAAAATGAATGTTTTTATACTTTGAGTAGGCATGTTTTTTAAAGATGCATTTTATAAATAAGTACAACAGTTTTGTATTCACATATCATTTGGATCATTATTTTTTTAATTTATTTTACTATATTCTTTGCTAACATTGGACATTTTTGAGATTAGTAAAGAAGTAATTTGTTACCAATTAATTTAGTTATGATACAATGACTTCGTTTTAAAAAATTTCTAGATTAATGTTTTTTTTCTTCTTAACCTCAGTCTACCTTCTGAATTGGCTGTTTATGATGTTAAATTGTGTCTATTTAAAGTATAGAAGAACAGACCACTTATCACTGGTCCATTGCTTTGAATTAAGAAAGCAAAGAACAAAGCTTTAACTTTTTACAGCACATCTTCTGTGATGTTTTCTTGCTCAACAAATTGAAAGGTAATCAATCATTTTTTGTTCCACTATTGGAAATGTCTATTTATCTACTGTTGGGTAGCTTAGCTGTCTGTTCAGTATTCTCTATTGTCTGCCTTTCTCTTCTCTTCTTGGCTGATTCATCCTTTTATTAGTATTTATTTTACGATTATTGCAACTGTTGGAAATGTGCAGCGTTCTTTTGGGGTCTTTTTTTTCTCTTGCATCTACAGTGTAGTTTCAATACTCGCAACCAGGCTTTATCAGGAGTTTTGTTTTATTTTTCTTATTTTATTTTAAAGATTTTTTAAAAATAGCTTTGTTTTAGTTTATATGTTGCATCTCTTGTTGATTTTCTATTTTAACTTTGTAAATCTGTGCACATTTTAGACTGCACTTGTTAAGCATACAGGTAGGAAACATTTGTATAAGTTTCACTTCTACGTTATTTTATTCCGTTATTTTCATATTTAATTGACTTACATGACAATTTAATGACATCTCATTTCCAAGCCATGAGTGTCAAGTTTTATTTTGTTTTGGTTTTTGTGACAGAATACATAGACATCATTTTCTGCTTACATGGAGGAAAAAACAAACATGTTTTTTTTTTAATTGGATCCTATTTATAATTGTTCTTACTGGAAGGAATTATACAAACAGATTTTCAGAAAAGCAGCCTCTTATTTATTTTAAGGTTTCAATTTTCTAGAATTTTTCTCCCATAACAATTTTATAGATTTTCATTATAAAGTTTTGTATTTTAGAGAATCTTCATTGTAAGTCTTATGATGTTTTTATTATTGTATTTGTTGGCATATAAGATATAAAACTAACATAAACATAGATATAATATTGCCAAGGATAGTTGCCAAATTCACTGCCAAAGTAGCTAACTTTGCTCAAACTATCCTTATATACTTAAATTATTTTCGCATTGCTGACTCAAAATAGGCAGCTTTTTTTATTGATAACACTGCAAGTGGATTACTCATAAAAGTCATGTATCATACTAATTAATACCAAAGTGATTTTTATAAGATTATAAATACCAGTTATTTGGGATTGACTAGATATCATCCTTTTTAATGGTAATGATACAATCTGCTTCCTACTATAAGTGGAAGGAATTGACTCAATACTTATTTGAGGGGAAATAAACACTTGAAACAATTTATACACTTTGGAAGTAAGTGGAGAAATATTACAAAAGAATTCTATACAAATAATATTAAATAAAAGATTTTTCTTTCTTTCAATTCTAATTCTTAAGTATTTTTTAAAAAAAAGCTTTTGTATATTTTACAAAAAGTAATAAAAGCAAATCTGAATATACCCATAATGCATTTGTCTGTAATATTCTCTGAGTAGAGCAGACAAATTACAAACCAGTTTTATTAGAAATGATGTGTAAATTACATTTTCATTTTACCTTGTACAATACTGTAACTCTACTTTAAATAAAGAAATGAGAAATGGTTCATAAAACTTGTATTCATGATATCAATTTCAACTTTATTCCACATCCTTTTGTATGCAGAACTTTGTTGGTCTCTTTTTAGTCTGCATTTACTCAAATTTACAAGAAAACTAGAAGACACTGCTACACTTCACTTTTTCTATCAGGATGAAAATCTATATTACTTTCTGACTCTCTTTTAAGGAAGGCAGACTGGCTTTAGGCAAGAAGGAGGGGTCGTGCTTTTTCGTAGGTTTCCCAGGTGCTTCTGCTAAATGTAACATAATCTCTTCAGTCTTTGCCCATTCCAAACTAGTTTCTTTTAATAGACCTCTCCAAGACTAGAAATATTTTTTCTCTTTTGATTTATTTTCACAAATTGTATTATAATCATAAACAAATATTAAAAAGAAAGTCTTTGTCAATTCTTTTTGTTTTAATCACCCAATCTACATAATTTGAAAACTTAATCTTTAATATCAGTTTTTTTTTCTATTTTTATTCATTGAAATGGAAATTGATATTTCCTTAATTTTTCCTAAATTGTTTCTCCCTCGTCCTACTATCAGTTACCTAGCTAAGAGTTGCCACCTAATTTTACTACTTATTGCAGTTGTTAAGATGGAGATGACAAGAAAGAATTTGTTGTCAATCTTTTCAGATTTTATCATTTTGCTCTGCTTATCCCTTCACCTTGTTTCTGCTGCACCCGGCTGGCCTCCTTTTGCCTAACATCTGCCTCTCTACTTGCACAGAATAATGTTTTTCCTATTCCTTAGGAATCAACCATCCCCCCCCCCCCATATTCTTACGGATACTATCCTCTCTGCTGCTAGGTAAACCAACTATCAAACATAGTAATTGCATCTTCTCTAACCATTACCTTCAGCTTATCCCCCACCCCCCTTCTCAAATTATCTTCCTTTTTTCCCATTCTACTCTTATTCAAACAGACTTTTGTGTTCTCATCTACTTTGTCACTTTCCATTGCTCTTATGCAAAATTTATAAACTGAACTCAAAAAACAACAATTTTTCATAACAACACAATCTGAGGGGGGGGGGATAAACTCTTCACAAAGTTCTCTTTTTTTTCCCCCTCCTAATATTAAGGTAGGTTATGGAAATCTTTGTAATTTTTATTTTCCCTGCAGTATTTTTCTTTCAACAACTTTTACAGGATCTTATTACTTACAAGTTACCCAGATGCTTTTCTTTAGATACAGTTTATTCTTATTCCTTGTGTGTGATTTATTAGTTGATTAATCGACTTGTTGAATACTTTTTACTATCATTGATATATTTATGTGTTGTTTATGGTGGATGGAAATCTTGATAATGTTTATATTTGCTTTGTTTTGTTGATTTTTGATTATTTTTTTAAAGTTTTTATATTTGTCAGCATTTATTTATTTATAGGCATAGGTTTAAAAATGATGAACTACCCTTCAAAAGTTTTTTCCATTGAATAAAAATCTTGTGGTTCAGAATTTCTGTCTAAACTACCTTATTTCACTTTAAGTCAGAAATATTTACATCCATATGTTTACAATGGATATTTTATTTATTGAAATAGCAAAACTGTTTTGGATTGCAAAATAACAATTATCAGTGAAATTCCACTCATTTCTTTTGCTTCAAACTAAATAAAATTATGGCAAATTGAGTAATTGTATTTAAATTTGATTTTACTCCCACAGATAGACATTAGGGGTGTACTTTTAAAATAAAACAAGGTTTTTTTAATCACGTTTGATGAATGGAACATCGGAATGTTATTTATAGTAATCTTGTCAATGATTTTTTTTGTTATTTAACCAAAAGCAGAACCTTTTACAGAAAAAGATTTCTACTCACCTCATATAAAGCTCACATTTTTCTTTCACAACATTTTGTTTGGAAAATGGTTTCTTTCCCTTATTTTTTTATTAAAATTAAATCAGGTAAGAATGTTGAATGATAATTTGGTTTTACTTTTCTACTATTAATAATAATAATCATATTATTACTCCCCTCCTCCTCCTCAGATAGATGACAAACTTATTTACTAATTGTCACACAAAGTAAATAGAAATATAATTCATTATTAATGGAGGTTTTTGAGTCCTTAACAGCAATAGTGCCTACTCTAGAAGTTAGACTAATTTTCAAGTACAATATCAAAGGAGGACATAATGCTGCTCAAGCTGCTGATAACGTCAACAAAGCATTTGGAGTGAACACTACTACTGTGGGGACTGTTCAGCATTGATTCTGAAAATATGAATACCAATAATAAACCTCGATGGAAGCCCAAACCTGTTCTTAATGATGAAGAATTATTGCCAGCAGTGGCCAACAACCCTCAAACAACAATTTGAGCACTTTCTGGAGACTATATTACATCATCTTAAGGCAATAAAAAGGTTAAAATTTGGAGTGCATGACTCTACACCTCTCAGCTAATCGTGTCTAAGCTTAGAGAATAGGGATATGAAGTCTTGTGGTCCTCCCTATTCACCTGACGTTTCTCCTACAGATTATCACCTTTCAAAGCATTTTGAACTTCATATCCATAATAAAAGCTTCAATTATAGGGAAGTCAAATCATAATTTGTGCTTTTACTAAATTTGTGACCACTAATCCTAAGGAATTTTCTTCATAAAGAATTTATTATATAGAATATTATCATTAGAGGACCGCTGAAAAGGTTATTGCGTGAAATGGGTCATATTTTGATGAAAATGTTACCATTTTTGTTGTTTATATCATCCTTCACCTTACTATTCCAAAAACGACATTTCATGTGTAACAACCTAATTATCTCACCTTCATTCATTGGACTGTTCATTAAATGAATAGTTGCATGTTTACAAAAGCCTTCCCATGCCTCCTGCATTAATTTGTTGCAAACCTCTAAGCTTGTAGTTTATCCTTTTTTAAAGGAGTCACCATTGTTTGTTAAAGAAATTCTTCTTTGAAGCCTTGTTGAATTTCTCCAACGGTAATATACTATACTGCAATTTCCACCATCAGAAATTAGTTTTCAACCGCCCTTGCCTACTGGGCACGCAGTAGCAACGTATATAGTTCAGATTGAGCGGCAAAACTTCAAAAGTAGTGAAGGAGAGGTAAAGCGTAAGACTTGTTAGAAACAAATGAATCAACAAGCTTTATTTGCTGTTGAGGAAATATTTAAAACAGCGTTTTTTTATATCAACCGAAAGAGTTGAAATAACTTTTGGATAGACAAATATCTTTTGTTTGAATTTTTCTTTATTTTTTAAAAAAAAATAAATGTGAATCAATTCGAAATGTTTTTTGATAATCTTTGGTTTGACGTACATAAGACTATGGCGGTGTTTAACCAGCATTATAAAGGTTCCAAAAAGTATAATTCTTTATTTAAAAGTATAATCAAACAACAATAATGAAATTAAAAGCCTGTCTTTTGTTCTTTATCAGATTGCACACCATGAATTTGTTGAGGTATGATGGAAACAGTGCATCAGAGGTACCAAACTGACGTTTTAATAAAGAACAAAAGACAGGCTTTTAATTTCATTATTGCCTTTATATCTGATGGATATGTTGTTTAATTATACTATCAAGAATTATACTTTTTGGGTCCTATGTATGACTTTTTGAGCCTTTGTATGCTGTTTAAACATAGTTATTGGTTTATGTATGTCAAACCAAAGATTACCGTTTTTTTTAACTTAAAATAATTTTATGAATGATAATAAATAATGTTTATGTACAATATGCTAAAATGTCTGTAGAATAAAGAGAATTCTAGGTTTTGTTGACAATGAAAAATTAATGAAATTTATTACAGTTCCGTAATAACTTTTAGGCAGTGGGTGTGTGTATTTTCACATATTCCAATAAGTGCATATGTATGTGTGTTAATGTGGATATGTTAGTGTGTTTGCTCTTAGTAACTAGTAGCTAACTAACCGTAACCTAGGTTCTTATGAAATGAAGCTTGCAAAAAGTTGTTCTTGTAGAAGACAATTATTTGGCAGTTCTTCTTGCCTGATGATTGAGAAGAGGATTTGCAGTTGATTACTGAAGAGTCTTGCTGAAGCAGAAGGTTGAATCGTTTTCAGTTTCTGCAGAAGTTGTCTTTGAGTGTGACTGAACTTTTCTTGACAGCATTTTAAATGTAGAAGATATGCATGTTGCATACTGAGTGTCAAAAAGATTGATAAGGGTGATGAAAGGTTGAGATTGGTTGCAGTCATTGCATGCCTCTTGTTTGATAGCTTTGTGTTGCATTGTGGAAGATTTGGTTTGCAGCCTAAGAAGTTAGTCTTGGTTTTCATTTTGCTGTTAGACTGATGATTGGTTGAATCTTATCAAGAATGTAGCATGCTCATTGCGTATTTGTTTTTTCTGTCGGAGAGTCATTGAAGATGTGTCAAGATATGTGTCTAGTGAATGTGTGCAGGAAAGTTTGGATAGCCATGATGTAGGTTCTGGTGACTTCTGAAAGATGGTCTGCCTGCTGTGGTGTTGAATGCCAAAGAAATGAATTAGTTTGAAAAGGGTGTTTCTCACTTTCGGTTGTAAGAAAGAGGTTTATATAGCTTGGTGAAATTCAAAATAAGCTCTTCTTATTTTGTTTCAAGGCATTTTATTGATTTAAAAATACTTTTGTTTAACTAACTGGTTGAATAATGTGTTAAGGAACTGGGGTTGTAATGTGTGAATATCTGTGGGTGATTTGGCGCTAATTAAATTTTATTGATATTGTCTGGAGTTGTAACAAATTAATTGCTTTTCGTTTCCATCTGATTTTGTGATATGGAAGCGACAATTTCTGGTTGTCTCCTAAAATGGGTTGTAGTTTCAACAAGTAGATTTACTCTTTGAATTAAGGTTCACGCCTAAGGAGAAGGTACTTGGCTGGCTATGATCTGTATAGCTAAACAGTATGCCTTAAAACATAATTCATCTTTTCTGTGCAATTAGGCAAATCTTTTTTCTTATTCATTTGCAAAACACATGTATACAATTGTATTTACTTTTTTTACAGGCAGCAGTATTGACTTTTTTTTTAAACAAAGATTGTAGCACATTATACATTGTATAGACCTTTGTAAAATATTATCCTTTTGGTGTTACTAAATAAATAGTACTGAGTTGGTAGTTGAAAACATGCATTCTTTTCATCTCCTGAGGAAGCTGAAACTTTGAAGTTTTAGAGATGCA
>VCCN01000756.1:5382464-5410169 GCA_006491835.1 Architeuthis dux | reverse complement strand
TATAAAACGTGGCTAGGAAATAGCCATTTCTGCTATGAAAATCCCTGCTATTAACTTACCCGCTATGAAAATGCTGGATACTCTTTTATCTACCTTGGACCTCACCTTAAAAATTATTGCAGAGTTGGATAAGATTCAGTTGATGCAATTTGATATTTATTTTTAATGTGTAACCTGTTAGATAAAGTAGATTAAGTTTTGGTCAACTGATATTATATAAAATTGCCCATTTTTCGTTTTTAGCCATGTGAATAAGCGCACACAATATGAGAACCCTGTAGCCCAGGCTAAGAAATCTCAAGTGTCAGGTAAGATCATTATTAATTTTTGTTTTTTCATTATTTCACAGAGAATTATTGAAAGATACTCTGGGTTCCTTTGAACAAAAGCATAACGCTTAATCACGAGAATAAAGAATTTTTGATTGGCTTGTCATAGATATTCAAATTTTCAAGTTCTAACTTATAAACACTGTCACCATCATCATCACTATCACATTCAATTTGACAATCAAGTTCTTTTGTGTTCTTAATTTTATAAGCTACTAGCTTGGGTACCCGGCATTGCCCAGGAAAAAAGAAAACTTCAAATATAACAAGAGGTTGGGTGGGGGGGTTGCATCGTCAACCCCTTCTTTGCATCCTTGCCTGCAAGAGTGTGTATATACACAAACACACATGTATGCACAAACACATACACACTTGCCAAACAATGCTCCATGGTTGGTGGTTGATAGTGATCAAATCAAAAGTTTACTTGAGGATTATCACGGTAGATCAGTGGTTCCCAAACTTATTTTGTCGTGGAACCCTTGGTGCTTCCAACTCGTTTTGGACCGAGATTTGGCTCATTCCAAAAGGTCAGTTTTTTGGGGTTTTTTAAGACACTGGTGACGCCAGCTAGTACGTCATGCTGACTCGGTCCTAAACAAACAAAACTAAAACAATATAAATTACTTATTTATGGATTTTGTTTTAATAACTACATACGGTTTAAGGTTTTTTTTCAAATCAATGTAATTTAATAGCTAGTTAGAAAACAGTAACAAAATATGCGTTTTTGATGCTTCTGACTCGTTAATAAAAAATGTGTTTTTTTGTTTTAATAAGTATGTGCCAAATGGTTTCTGATTCCAATTTAACTGATCAGAAAATAATCGAGCAGATCTTTACGGTCAGCGATGGGTTGTATTTTTATGCTAATTAAGAAGGTTCTGCTTTTATGCTCTTTTCCAACTTTGATCTAAAATGTTAACTGCCGGATGTATTTTTTAAAACAAAATCCATAAATAAGTAATTTACATTATTTTGTTTAGTTTCAGACCAAGTCAGCATGATGATGTAGCTGACGTTACTGGTGTCTTAAAAAAAAACTGACCTTTTGGAATGGTCCAAATCTTGGTCCAAAACAAGTCAGATGCAAACCATATATGTATTTCCAAAAATCGTGGAACCCTTATCTATATTTTACACCCCAATTTTAATAAGACATTAAATGAAACAAAAATTGTTTTAGAAAGAAAATGTATTAATATAAAAAATAACATATAATAAATGAAACATTAAAATAGAAAAATAACTCAAATTTGTAATTGTTGTGAAAAAAATTGTTAAAATCAGATTAATGCGAAGAATGTTGCTGCTTGTTGGACTCCAGTATCCTCTGAAAATTTGGTTTAATATTGGATAATTGAATTTGCGTATCTGGTGCAGCGTCCAGTCTGTTGCAATATTTAGTTTTTATGCAAACATTTAGAAAAGTCAAATTCACACGTTGTTGCAAACAGTAATAGAACTCGAAAAGCCTGTTTTGATAAATCTGGATATTCGTCAAATATATCACACCAGAAAATTGCAACCGGAACTCCTTCAAACTTAGCCTTTAACTGAGTATCTAAATTAATTTCAATTAAATTTTCGTAATCCTCTGCCAGAAATCCTGTTGGCTTTTCTTTAACTTTGAATGAATTTTGTGCCCAATAATTATCTTTGTTCTTCACATTTGGAAAATACTCAGAGATTATAATAAGCTGCAGAGATTATTTTTAATATCATTGCGGATTTCAATCTCTAAATCCAGTTCAGATTCTTGAAGGAAGTCACTAAGAATCGGAAAACAGTCAAAAGAAGATGAGATCCATTATTGCAATTTACATGTTCACAATACAATTTTATCTTAGTCTTGAAAAATATTCACTTCTTTCCCTTGCAGAGATAAACATGATTCATTCAATTTTGCAAAAATATCGGCTAAATATGCAATTCTTGGTAGCCATGCCGTATTTGTTAATCTGTCGGATAATTGAAATTTATGATCGATAAAATATGCCAACATTTCTTTCCACAATTCAAACATTCTCACAAGAATATTACCTTGCAATTGCCATCTAACTTGTGTATGTCAAAGTAAAGTGTTGTGGAGACTACCCATATCTTCAGATAAGGCTTTAAAAAGTGAGATTGCAATGGCCGAGATATAATCAAATTGATAATCAGCACTGCTTTGTGTAAAACCGATTTTAATGTAACTGAAATCTTTTTTTGTTACTAATACATATCTGCAAAAAATGCAGTGATTACTGTTACAGTTTTTTGCAACATTCTCGATTCATGTTACAGCGCCAGACACTTTTCCTATCATTGCCTTTGCTCCATCGCTGCATACAGCAATACATTTATCCCAGTTTATATCATGCATTTTCATAAAATTATCAATGCAATTAAATGTTATTTCCCATGGTTGCAAACTTTCACATAAAAAGCAAATCTTCAATTTTTTTCTTAAAGCTTTATCAAAGAAAAACAAGTAAAATTACCAGCAATATCTGTGGACTCATCTAGTTATCACATACATGTAATCGTAAAATAAGTTCTGATTTAATGTCCTCGACATTATCGTTAATGTGTCTTGATGCAGTAGTGTTGGAAAGAGACACAGCTTCAACTTTTTTAACAGAATCTGTATCAAACATACACAAGATATCTTTTATGCAAGATTTAATAAATGTGTCTTGATGCAGTAGTGTTGGAAAGAGACACAGCTTCAACTTTTTTAACAGAATCTCCATCAAACATACACAAGATATCTTTTATGCAAGATTTAATAAATGATTCACCAATATCTGCCTCACCTGTGAGAGCAATGCGCCAACAGATTCTGCTGCATTTTCATTATCCGTTTTATATTTTTTATTTATGAAACTTTTTAGAATTATCGAGACTTTTAAGTTTTCTTTTAAAGTCGGATGATTTGTTTCCATATGTCTCCATAATTTTGCTGCTGCTAAAGAATTGTTTGCTAATATTTTGATACAAAGTAAAGGGCATCTTGAGTTTCTTCGTCACCAATATTAGTAAAGCCAAATGACAAATAAATTAGTATCGTATTCATGTTTTTTCATAGATATCTGCACAGAACCAGAAGGTGCATATTTTTTTGTGAATTAATCAAACCAGAATTTGATTCGAGGGTTAAATGAAATAATGCTACTGGACCATATTTCCCTGTGCAATTCATTATTTAAACGTAATGGAAATATATTTCGTTTTTGAAAAAATTGATCAGGAGATGAAAAGTGGATCCAACATTGAATGAAACAGGTTGTGGGGCAACAAAATGAACCACTACTGACCGTACCAAAGGTAGGTCTTCATCCATAGAAGGCGATGCTGTGTATATGATAGGATTGGAAGGGAGTCCTTTACTATCCTTCTGGCAATCATAAATGAATAATAAATAATTGGTGAATAATAAATAAAAGTGTTAAATACTCAAGCTAGAATTAAAATATTTAAGAACTTTGTTTGTGACCGTAGGGTGTTGAAAATAAATAAACTTTTGTGGAAAAGCCTATTTTTGAGATTTTAGCACTTTGACAATGATGAGTAAAATGTTTTCTTTGAACGTTTAAATGAGTTTGGGAATACACTAATAATTTAACATTGCTTTTTAATTTCAAACGCATGCAGAGGAATAGAATTCACGGTGCATGGATGAAAAAAGAATTCTTTTTTCTAAGTTTCAGAATTTTCTTTTTATTGAAAGCCATTTACGTGATGCTAAAAGATTAAAACTTGAAATGTTTTGAAAAGGATAATATTTGTTTCACTTTTTGGGGGAGGGGGGATGGGAACTGCATATTGGATTCTCTAACAGCCACCCACTTTACTGTTGAGACAACATGATATTTTATTGTTTTCATTAATATAAATCAATCAAAAAGAAACCTACAGAAGATAATCTGTACCTAGCTAAAAAACTTTGACAGCCATCTTTCTTTGATATAATAGTATTAATTTTGTGTAAGTACTGAGTTTAATTCCTAATATAAAACTGATGAAAATAGATGGATAATTTTGGTTTGCTATCATCACATCCACTGTACCTGGATAACATTACTACCATTTGTAAAAAAAAACTCTGTAAAAATGTTTATAAAAATAATAAGGATCATAAATAAAAGAAGAAATTACTGTTATAAAATTTCTGGCAAATTCCATAATCCAGTGTTTATCTTTTAAATGGCACTTGGAGGTGATCACAAATTGCCAATAGACTCACATAAGTGACTGGATTTCTGTGTTCTGGTGTCGATTCTAATCTTTGTATTTTAATTCCCAAGTGAGTCAATCTTGTATTTTCTTCATTTCTCTTGTCTGAACTCCATTTGAAAAACAATTGAGTGTGGTTAATACAATCAGGACTTTCTTACACAATAAATACATCTTTTCTTTTTCTATCTTATTAAAAAAATGAAAAATGTTATGATATTCTTTCTGATGGCCACTAATGTAAAAAGCTGAAAGTAATCACAGAATATTGAATGTGTCTTCAGAATTACAAATAAGAGGATATTTTCCAGTTGAAAGACTTTTTCTTGTATTGCATTTTTTCTGCCAGTCTTTGATCTTCATAAATATTTGTAATGGTAAACTATTCAATATGATATTTTAAACATTTGTTGCTACAAATGGTTCAGATAAATTCTGTATACATAAGTGTGACAATTATTGTTGTTTAATTCATTCCAGAATTTAAAGATATTTTTGCCAAAATTCTGTTTGTTTTCTCATGCTAAACATCAATGTTTTTACCATTATTCTCATAAGCAAATGTTATATACATTATGTGTAGTAGTCTTGTTTTTCATTTTACATTACTTCATGTCATTCCATTTTTTTCTTATTCTCTTCATATCACACTTTTTATTTTTTCACTTTTCTTTGCTTTCTAATCTCTCTGCATTCTTATTTACATCTTCTGCTTTTCATACTAAATTGCTTTCTGCATGAGTCTTTTTCATGGCTTTCTCCCAATTTGTCTGCCTGCTCCTTTTCAAATGTTGCACCCACCAAAGTTTTTGGTTTAGAATAAATATTTTTGAATAAAATCTGTTTTTAGTCATTAACTAATTGAAAGAAGCTGAATTATATTTCAATAAATTTTAAGTTGATGAGATTATTTTCAATAACAGTTATAAAACATTCTAGAATTGTTTTCAGTTGTGACAATAATAGTATTGTATAAAATGCCAAGCATTGCATTTTCCATCCAAAATAGTTGTCTGCTAACATTTATAACAGTTGCAGTAAACTGCTTTTCAATTAACAATGAAGTACCTGAAATGAACAAGAACGTATTTACAAATAGTTAGATATTAAACTTTGGATGATTTGATGTTAATAGATACCTACTTTTATAAGGAAATTGTTGAATTTTATTTTTAGTCGAAAAATAGTTATGGTGTACAGAGTAATGAAAAAATCTAGAAAATGTAAAAATTATTAAATAAATCTGGACCGAGTTCTTCATTAGATAAAGAGAAAAAGCATAGCTTGAATAAATACATTCACACAGAAATACACACAGATATTTGTGTGTATTTCTCTTTTGAATTAGCTTAGTCTGTGTATTTATTCATTGTTTAATTCAATTTTGTTTGTGTTTTATGTTATACATTTTTACTGTTCTTTGTTTTCCAATTTTGTATATCAGCTTCAAAAATTTGAAGAGTCTACAAAAATATTATTCTGTTTGACTGAATTCCATACTGCAGTGGCGATAGCATCTATAAATATATTCAAGTATCAAGTACAATATAGAATGATAGATGTATGATGAGTGTCATATAAAGTAGGCTATGAGAATTCTTTAGAATTTAACTGCAAAAGATTTGATGTCTACATCTAAAGTATGAATCCTTCAACTTGTTTAAGTCTAAGATTTTGAGAGTTGTAGATGGTCTTAGTATTAAAAATGACTATAAGATCCTCTGCATAAAGATTGCATGAAAATGACCAATATGAATGTCTCTAAATCAACTAACTGACTGACACACTGAATATGGCATGAATGGATATTCCCTGACTAGTTATACCCACGTATTGCCTCTTCCAGCATGGTTACCCTCCACAGCCTTTGGCACTAACTGCTTGTGCCATTGTATTATGTTAGTACAGCTATTTCTTAAATAGTTGACCACCTGTAATATACATAACACACGTGCCCCCTATCTGTCTGCAGGGCTTGATGATGTGATTGGCTCGTGCAGCACATTTCCGCGCCAGAAGAAGATACAAGAGCCAGCAAAACGTTCTGCCAGTGAATCAGATATGAATGGCCATGTTCTAGGTTTGTACTCTCTTCTGATGCCCACTGTATCATCATGATGTGCCTTTTTTTTTCTTTTTCTGTCCAATAAAATCCGACACGGCCTGAAGCTTCTCGATTTGGCCTCTTACCAACTTTCATAAACATTGCAAGATTTGATTTAGGCTAGATGTGTCTTCTATTGTTTCCATTGGAAGATGTCAAAACTTTGGTGCCAGACCAAATAATAAAGGAGAAATTTGGTTCACTTTACAAATTGTCAACAATTGTCTAAGATTCCAATCATAAATTGGTTACCTAATATTTTGCTTTCTTTTGCTTGTCCTCCTCAGTTATCTAATTTTAAATGCATTTCTTTGCCTCTAACTTCCCCTTCTCTTTTACCAATGAAATTACTCGAGCCAAACTCTGCTCTGTAAAATATTTCCCCTTTTTCGTCTGTTTTTGATGACTTATTTCATTGATTTAAATTGATTAAAAACAAATTATCCATTCCTCTTGAATGACATGTTTCAAACTTGTTTAATGAATATATAACCAGTTTTTATGAAGAATTATGTTGGCATAATCCATGCTTATTTAATTCCCTTAAATGCTTAATCCTCGTTTTGTTTTATTGGCTGTTTACTCATTTGAGTTTTGCTATCCACATCAATATCTGCATTACTATTTATTCATTATTCATTTCCATTACCATTTATGAAACATTACAATTAGCCAGTCCATATTTCTTTTCATAGCTTCTCTATCTTGATCCTCTCAACATGTCATATCATTTTTGATTTCAACATGATCAGCTTATTCAGAAATATTGTGCATAGTTTTTTTGGTCATCATCATTATTTCTTCTTCAATATACATTAGTTTATAATCTTGATTTTAAATTGTTTTAAATGTATAAAATCAAACTAAAATCATTGATTGTTTTTTGAAATTCATTAACACAATCTTCTAAATTTATATTTCAGGTTCAGATAACAAGATGAAGCTTTTTTTTACAAAAAATCCAGCAGAGCTGAAAGGGGAAATAATCAAAACTTCACTTGTAAAAAGTGTACGGGGCTTTGGCTTCACCATAGTAGGTGGGGACCATTCTGATCAGGAGTTTCTCCAAATCAAAAACGTTGTGCCTAATGGGCCAGCCTACATAGATGGCCAACTGAAAACTGGTAAATATCATACCTTTCTAGATCTTAATGCATATTGTGTTTTATTGATTTATAACAAGCCATCTTCTGTTAAGCATCATTGTATACTGATGGACTAAGATTTTGGGTATCACTTTATTTTTTTTTTTTTAGTTTTTGAAAGTTGCTTTGAATAATCCTTTTATAAAATCAATATTTTTCTTTTTCCAAATGAATTTCACTGGTTTCTTTAAACCCGTCATTAAGTTTCTCTATGTAGATTTCTTGATTTAAAATTGATAATATTAACTGAATCAATATGGAATTAGCAAAGAAATGTTTTTATTTACTTTTTGTCATCTTAAGCAAGGCCTTTGGCCACTTTTCACATCAAAGGGTTAGTAAAAAGGGAGCCACCTTGATATTAAAATTGTAAAAGTTGGAAACACTAAAACATGACGTGTTTAAAATGATGACTAAAAAAGACTAAAAATGCAATAAGAGTTAAAATGATTTATAAGAGTTGGAAACACTAAAATGAAGAGCAATAAGAGACTTTAAAAAGTATCAAAATGTATGTAAACATAATAGCAATGTTTTCATTTTAAAATATATTATAACATATTTTGAAATGCAGTTTCTTTTTTGCATTGATTACTAATAATATTTTATCTTTAAGAAAGAAAATCTTGAATTCGTTATTGCTGCTACTTATCAGTGATAATTCCATAGATATTTTTATCCTGGTTTTTGTTTTATATTCATAATTAATAATGAAAGCAGACTTAGAAGTATCGTCAGTTAATTCTAACCAGTTTCTACAATGTATCAAGAACTTGGAAATTTTTAAAGGTTTAGAAAAACCTCAGTGTTAAAAATATTCTTTCTTGGACAAAAAATGCACAGAAATATTAAAGATTGAGAAGATTGCTTGTAAAAGTGAAATCTTTTCTTTGTATTGGATATAGATATTTTTTAAAGTGCTTGTGTATAAGTTGAAAAAAAAAATACTTAGAAATTTTGGCAGGAGCTCCTTGAAAACTTCCTCATTTTCCAAGATTAAGTATTCATTGCATCACTCGTGCACTCAAATTGTATCCTTTCCTTTGTAAGATTAACTTGTTTTACTTCTTTTTTTTTTAATTCCGATCAATGTTGTCATTTTGTTCCATTTTCTTCTTGTATTTATTTATTTTTCTGCTTTTCTTGGTATTAGTTTGAATGAATAATCAATTCTTAATGGCTTGCAGACTTGTACATCTCGAGTAGTGAAAAAATGTCTTTTTTCTGTCTCTCAGAGACACTAATCCAAACAGTCTGACATCACAGTGTCTGAATACACTGTAACTACTTATACTGCTTCTTTCTTACCATTGCCACCATTGTGCTGTATCTTCTCATGTAAATTTACATTAACTGCCACCACTAACTATTGATTTTGGTACATATTTGTTTACTTATCTACGTTTGTTCTGCTCATTGAAGTATACAGAAACTGTTCTTTTCTATTGTGTGAACTAGTATCAATGATAGAAGAAGCCACTTCAGGAAGTGCCGCTTATTTCCAAGAAGCAATGAAAAGCAAAGTCAAAAAAAAATATCTCCGCTCATGTTCCTTTCAAAACATCAGCAACAAACAGGGATTTAATAGAAGTTTTGGTTTAGAATGAAGTAAAGAGAATTTTGTTAAAAATTGCATTTCAATTTTATCTTATTTCTCTTTATATATAAACTGATTTTTAATGTTTTTCTATAATTTTCTTGTTAGAAATTGATCTTGCTTTAAGTGTTTTTCCTGAGCCACTGACTGATTTCCAATTCAAAGCAACATCTGTGAACCACTACTTATGCCATTTGCACTACATATAAGCTTTCAAAGCTTGTGTATAATAATCAAATGTAACAGTTTGTACGGAGCATGCTATTGAAGTTACAGTTAATGTTGTTAGTGAGTTATTTAATCTCACAAACCTAATACCTGATGGCTATTTGTTCATCATAATGGATTGTTGCCTTGAATAACATTCTTACATTTTCTTTTTGGAAGAATCTCTTAACGCTCTCTTCAATTAAAAAATTCCCTTTTAATGAAATTGAAGTGTAAAATTGATTTATGCTCTTTATCTATTGTGCCTCTTTCAACTATTCAAGTAGAATCTGCATATTTTAATAAATCAGGCTATTGATATTATTCTTGGTTGTTTTAGTTAAATTGAGTAATGGTCTAGCTTTATATTTCAATAAATTTAACTTATAATGTTTATTATATCTTTACTACTTGTGATATCTTTCTTACTCGTACCATTTTTTTTTTTTTCCTTAAATAATTCAGTTTATCTGCAATTCTTAATTCAAGAAGTTGAGTAAATGTGTAAACTGCACACAAGATTTTGTTAATATTAGCACAAGCATCTTAGAAAAGTTTTTAGGTAGTAGAAGTGCAACAATTCACCGGTGCATCAGTATATCGCAATATTTTTCAATTGGGAGATACATCGATACATAACAGTTCCTTCATGATACTAACGATTTTTTAGCTTATTTAAAATTTTATAAATATTGTGCTGAGGTTTTTGGCTAAAAAGGAAAAAGACCAAATCTGGATCTAAGAAAAACAAATTATCATAAATTACAATGTAGCACTGATTATTTTAAAGTCTTATTTACTATTTTACGGTGCGTAACAAACATGGCCGGCCCATGTGTTGAGATTTTCAAAAATCTTACAGTAGTCAATAGTAATCATCTATCAGTGCAGAAGGGGTTGGGAGGGAAAGGATGTAATATGGTCAATTATGCATTTTATAGACTAATGTCTGTTGCTTTTAGGCATCCGTGCATTTGACTGTGCTCATACCTTTCAAGTCTCACTCATTCTTCGTGAGACACACGCATTTTGATACATTCTCACGCTCACACGCATGAAAGGAAAATTCTCATGCATTTTATAAAAAGTGTTAGATTTATTAAATTTCTGATAAAAAATCTCTTTTTATAGAACTTTAGAACTCACATTATTTGGAAAGATCACATATAAAACTTTTGAAACGTGTTTTAAATAGACTTCTAGACAACACTTCATTTCAGTAGCTGATATGCACTGAAAACGTAATTTTAGCCAATCTTGGATAGATAATTTTCAAAGACCTCCCACCACCATTTTATTTAGGAGGGGGGAATCGCACGATTCTCACTCATTTTCAACATTGAAACTTGACAGGTATGTGTACTTTAAGATTTTGTGGGTTTTTTTAATTTATGGGGTGATAGCACCATAATATTCTCATGGGCGTCTTCACCATACCTTTGAAATTCTTGTATTTATAGGAGGGGAGCATACTAGAATGCACCCCAGCCATACATTTAATTTTTTTTCTCCAGTTTTTCCACATCATTCGTATGAGCACCTATTAGGAATGTTGTATCGTTATTTCAATATGACAGAATTCTTCAGCACAATCATCGTTTTGGGTAACAATCGGATGGATTGTATTAAGTTTAAAATTTTGAAAGAAAAAATTATGAAATTGAAATCAGAAAGTACTGAATAATTAATTAAAACAAAAAATACAGTGGGTTTTCAATTTCTACTAAATCATATCTTTCCAAGTTTTGAAAATATCGTTATTACATAAAAACAACATTTCACGGTTAGCATGCTTGTATCATAAAGTCCTCAATCCCCCAACCCCACCCCAACATACACTTTTAAACTTTAGAAACCCATTTCTCTGGCCTTTCTTTAAATTAAATAAATCTTGTACCATGATAAATATTGTATCGTGAGTTACATATGACATTGTATCATGAAAAAAATGTATCGTTGCAGCCCTAATAGGTAGACATACATTTATTTTCCTATGGTATACATCATGTTACTAACTGAAATGATATATTTTTGCTAGCTAAATAATTTTAGCCTGGTTCTTATGGTTTTCATATTTTTTTCTTCCACAGGTGACATTCTTGTTTATGTAAATGAAGAATGTGTTCTTGGTTACACGCATCAGGATGTGATCCTAATTTTTCAATCGATTCCTGCAGGAGATGAAGTGAGCCTTACTGTGTGTCGTGGGTACACACTTCCCTTTGATCCTGATGATCCCAATACAGAAATTGTCACCAGAGTCGCTGTATCTCTTCCTTCAGAAAGCGGCACCACTAACACTGGGCCCTCCAATTCACTCGGTTATGGCAGTGGGGGCAACATGGATCAGCTGAACACATCTCAGAAAAGTCTGAAATCTCTTCCTGATTTGGCTCGTTCCACCACTGACAATAATTCAAATCTGAACTCCTCCCAAAGAAGCCAGAGTGGGGATTTACTCAACTCGGACAACACTCCTGATGTACTAATTCCCAACAGCAACAAGCCAGAAATTCTGGTGGTGAACATTGTACGTGGTGCAATGGGGTTTGGATTTACCATAGCAGATAGCTCGTATGGCCAAAGAGTGAAGCAAATACTTGACAAGACTCGCTGTAAGAACCTAATGGAAGGAGATGTCTTGTTAGAAATTAACAACAATAATGTAAAGGACATGTCACATGCAGAGGTTGTTCAGGTACTTAAGGACTGTCCAAAAGGAGATGAAACCACAATTGTTGTTCAAAGAGGAGGTAAGAGTTCAATTTTAGTTTTGTTAAATTTACAGCTTTTGTGTGTGAGAAACTAATGTTTCACATACTTATGAATCTAGTCCACTAAGAAGACTTCTCCACAATATCTCAGATCTTTTTGTGAGTGATGTAAATTGAAAGAAAGATCTGCTGGAGAGATGAAAATGACTTTGTTTTGTCTGCTTGTACATTGTAACTAAAGGGCAATCTTATTGATAGTAAACTCATTAACTAAAGTTCCTGATTAGGGATTTCACTACATTGCTTGTAGCAATTAAAAACAAGCTTCACCATCAGACCATAGATGCACTAGTTCAATCTCATCGATTGACCTTTGTTTTTCTTTACAAATTATATCAACTGACGGAAGCTGACGACATCTTTTCTTGTCACAATAGTGGAACCCCCAATGAAGACTGATCTTGATAGAAATAGTTTGCTCACCATTGCACCAAGACAGGATGATTTCACCCCAACCATGTTATTTCATTTGAATTCCTTTGCAAAAGAATGTATCCCAGATTTGTTTGCTTTTTGTCTTTGTCAATTCTCTTGACTTGGTTATTCCACAATACTATATATTAAAAAAAGAGTAAGGGCATCACTGTGTAAGTCTTTCTCACTATATAATACTAAAACTCTGATTCTGTTTGTATGTGCCCTCTAAGCAGCCAAAACGGTGTATCGTAGCCAGAGGGTCTGAATCACGGTACCTCTATAATGCGCTAACTTATAGAATGCCAAAAAAATTAATGTAACTAAGTATAAGCTGAAAAAAGAAATAAAAAAACAGTATGGACAATTTTAGAACGAATTAACTACTATTCAAAGTATACCTGTAATCATATTACTATATCTAGTAATGTAACTATTACCAATAATAATAGTAGGAGATAATAGGAAGGAGGAGGAGAAGTAAAAGAAGAGAAAGGGAAGAAGAAGAAAGAAAAAAGAGGGAAAACTCTTTCTTTCTTTCTTTTACTAATAGGGTTTTAGAGGAGGGGGCGGGGTTCTATTTACTAAATATCTATAATGCTGAACTAGACACTGTTTGTGTCCGGAGAGTGTGAAAACTCTGTGATGTTATAATTATGTCATGACAGAACATTTATTCTGACCACATTTATTCTTGGAATGATTTTCTTTTTTACATGACTTCATATTCTGATGACACTATTTTTTTTCTTATTTTTATTTTACATGACTTCATATTCTGACGACACTATTTTTTTGTAAGTTCTTTTTTACATGTTGATCATTTTTCAAGAACACAAACATTTTTTTTGAAAGGGGAGGGTGATTCTATTTACGATATAACTATAAACAAGCTAACATTTGTTAGTTTCGTACTTACTGTATTTACTCGAGTACAATGCGATCACGAATATAATTTTTGTAGCTAAAAATCAGTAATCTATTATGTTATTTTTTTTTTTACACTCGAGTATAATGTGTTACATACCAATTTTGACCCTGATTTTTTATATTAAATTTCTTGCATTGTACACAAGTAAATACAGTAATTTTTTGGTTAAAAATAGGATTGATGGCTGACTTGTTAAACTTTGCCAAAACCTTTAATTTTCATATTGTTATGGTTCATTACAGCTTGTCAATAAATAAATGAATAAATAATTGAATAAATAAATTATAATCTGACATTTCTTATTGTTATGTTCATATATTTTTCTTATTAATTTTATTAAAATTCTAAAAATCCTTTTTTTAACCAAAAAATTCCTGTAGTTACTTGGTTTATGATGTTACTATAATGCTGCACTGGATCCTCAGTTTCCGTCCTTCTTACGAAACTATGGCATTGAAGCATTTCGGTTACTTCCGTTTGCTTGAGAAATCATTGTTCTAAAACACAAAATTTAGGTTTTGAATTAAGATACCCCTACAATGCACTAATTTGCAAATGCAAAAAATGTCCAGGTGATTTGCAACTGAACAATAATATTGTGGGGACTGTGTTTGCACTCACACCGATTAGTGACCCAATGGGTCACAGGATTATCTAGTAATCCATTATAAATGCAACTTCATGGATTGATGCCTTTCTTTTTCTTTTTTTAAATGCGGGGAAAATGTAAAGGCATAATAATGGATATAAATGTCTGTGACTACTGGAATGTTTTACAGTATATTAATACTGACCAGAAAAGGATCTTTTAATCACTGCTACCCATAACACTGGTTTATTCCTGGGTTTAGGTTATTCATGTGTTCTGACATTTATATGCATCTATGTATCCGATCTTCACCCAACCGTTCATAGTAGAAACTTGAAACTTTGCACACACACACTCCCCTCAATGAGTAGGGAAAATGTTGTTTTTTTTTTTTGTTTTTTTTTTAAAAAAATACCCCCTAAATAGGTTTTAGAGGGAGGTTCATTATGTAATGTTAGTTTATGCTAAATTGTTCACTAGTTTGTGCCCGCTTGTTTTTTTGAAAATCAGACCTTTTTAGTGATCACAGCCCAACAAAAGACGAGAGAAGTAACGTATTCATTGATCACTCCTTTTTCCTACAGTTTAATTTTAGATAAAACTTGAAACCGTTTTTTCTTTTTATCACTATATTTTTATAAGAACTAAAATGTAAGTTTCTTTCCCCCCTAAACAGCACTAAACAATGATTAGAAAGAGCTTCCGCACTTTTTAGCTCCCTTATTCTGACTAGTGCTGTTAGCATAGGCAATGATGTTATCATCCTCTCTCTCGGCTGATGAACTCATTGTTTCACCACCCTGCTAGATATATGTTGACAGCCAGGTGTTGAATGATCAGTTCAGAATTATAGATCGACCAAATAATTATCTAATGCAGTGCTCGAAATTAACATCATCCTGTCATCAGTAAAAATGTAATCAGGACAAACAAATATCTTCCCTGGGACGCCGCTGGGACGGAAGTGATTTAAAAAAAAAAAAAATTTAAAAAAAAACTAAAATTAAAAAAAAATTGAATGGTATTTTTATTATGCTACTAACAGCTATAGATGATAATAACAAAGTAAAGAAACAACATTTTGATTTTGGGACCGTTTACATTTCCTTCGGGACAGTTAAAATTGTTTTTCGGGATGGTTTACATTTCCTTCAGGACTGTTAAAATTGTTTTTCGGGACGGTAGTGAAAAAAGTTAGTCTGGAGCCCTGATCTGATGGATATAACCTTGTTAAACTTACTTCTCTCATCATGTCCAACATTTGAATTTCATTTAAGTGATGTTTAAAAGCAAAGGAATAAGATTAATTCATGCAACTTGGATTTTTCAGCGTTTATACAATTTGTTATTTTTGGTTTACATATTAAAAGCATTACAGGAAAGAACGAGGTTGTTGCAAAATGATTCTGCTTCCATGAAATGTTATTTATCTGATTATTTACTGCACTTGCAATTTAGTTGCTTATATAGGTTTTCAATTTACACAATTGTATGTAAATGGAGATAATATTAAGGTAATTAACACCATTATTAAATAATTCTGACTCATTTGAAAGTTAATGGTATAAAACAGTAACAAAGATCGTAGCGTAGTAATCTCTAGATGGCCGTCGTAGTGATGATAAACTAATAATAGCAATGGTAGTAATAATAGTGGTAGTAGCCTTTAAGGGTCAGACCACTGATAGTAAGTTAGAGTGCTAATGGTAAACTTGTTGATACTAGAGAGGAAGCGTAAAGTTAAAGATATGCGTAAGAAAAATCTTTCTTTCTGTCTGTGCCTGCAGTAGTAAAAGGAATGAAAATGCAAGGGTTACACATGGTAATAATGCAATGAGAATAAAGAATACAAATACTTTGCAACAATAATAAGAAATATATTTATTACAGAAGACATAACAATAAAGTAATTCTCAGGTGTTGAGAAAAAGAAATGCTTGTAAAGAGTTCCAGGTTACTACTTGGTAAGGGTCCTTAGTTTGGAGAATATGTTAAGGAAAAGAGTGTGTGTGAATGTGTATGTACATAATCAGAGGTGAGAGGCGCGTCTCTGTGGAAAGGGTGGAACTGTCATGGATTTATCAAGCGACAAATCTGACTGAATAAAGAATGAAAAATAGTCTGTTTTCTTATTGGAAGAGGTGAGTGGCTGGTCGAAATATCGTCTGTTGAACTGGGTTTTGTCAAAGTTCCAAGATGAAATGTAAGGTGACAAGAATACAAGGGTTTGCCAGACTTGTAGTCTACAAAGGGTATCGTGTTTCGAGTCGAGTACCTACCGTTCCGAAAAGTTGGTTATCTAAAAGCACTGGCGAACAAGATAACTTAGTTCTCGGAAGGAAAATTTGTGTGTCAAGCGGTTTCACTTGTTGACCAGAGTGCAAAAATACATATATGTCTGTTTATTTTTTCCTGATTGTTTTTCACTATAATACTTTTCCTGATTTTTGTGAATCTTGTTCATATTCACCTTAATCATCATTAGAATTTGTATTCCTTGATGAAGAACTCCTTTATCTGATATCTACTTTTTTTCCATATTTACTAAGGGCAGTTTATATAAAACAAAAATATTATCTGAACATGATTTTAATTTTTGCGCCTAAAGAAAATTTGTACTGAATCGAATTTACTTTTGTGCTAAATGAAAACACGGGACACACAAGTTTAATTTTCACACATCTACTCTAATAATGAACAGTGTGATTTTCTTTGCTGTCCATAACACTGGACTCTTCCACTCTACTTTCGGATAGTGTGGTAACCTGTATATCCATTAATTCTTTCACTAGAATTAACTATTTAATAATTAACCATTTAATAATTCATACTAAATCGAATTTTGTATTCAAATTTGTCCTAATTGATGAGGCTTTGCCTGCACTGCAAACAGAGTCTGAGCTGACCACAAATGTTTGAACATGTTATTGGTCTTATTCTTGAACCCTCCTTTTTAAAAATAAACATTAAGGATCTATCATTAGTTATAAATATGCAATTGTTTCAGCTAGTAGAATTTCCAGATTTCGACACCTAATTGTTATAAATTAAAATGCCGAGAATTTGAATGTGTAAATGAGTAAATGTGACTAAATGTATTACCTCTGTAGTGGAATGTGCAAATGAGTAAATGTGGCCAAAGGTATTACCTCTGTAGTGGAATGAGTAAATGTGGCCAAAGGTATTACCTCTGTAGTGGAATGTGCAAATGCATAAATGTGTTCCCCAAGGTATTACCACTGTAGTGAAATGAGTAAATGTGGCCAAAGGTATTACCTCTATAGTGGAATGTGTAAATGAGTAAATGTGGCCAAAGGTATTACCTCTGTAGTGGAATGTGCAAATGAGTAAATGTGTTCCCCAAGGTATTATCTCTGTTGTAGAATTGAACTGACAAAGGTTAATGAGTTTGAGTTCATATTAAAATGACAAAAACACTTTCCTAGGAACTACAAAGTTAGAAACCATAAACCAAAATTGTTGGTCCGACTGGCTGGCTTGCTATGTATGTATCACGTGTGCAGTCCACACCAATGGAGCTAGAGGGCTGAAAATTTCAACATTTATTCCTTATTATGTCTAGAAAAAAACTGTTTTTTTTTTCAAAATACCCTCCACCCTCAACAAAAGGCGAGAGAAGTAACTTATTCATTGATCACCCCTTTTTTCCAATTTTTTTTTATTGATTACCCTCAACATGGCATGCTGTCAAATGACGTTGGTTGTGTGATGGTGTCTATTGAGTGACTAAATTTTTATTTATTTTCAATAATTTGTCTGCAAGCAAATATTTGGTGAGACACTGATATGTTGCAAGAGAAAGGAATCAATTTAAACTATCCAATGACTCCCCAGCACTAAAAGCCAAAGCCTCCCCACCACTAAAAATGAGAGAATCATTAACTGAGACTAAATTCTATTAACAAAACATTGTCCTCTGGAAATGATTGGGTCCTTTAGAGCCAGGCAATGGTGATAATGAATCTGCAATGAATTGAATTTGTAACAATGCAAATTTTACGGTATTGTGTATAAAGTTTATTTATTTATTAGGATGAAATTAGCTTGTAAATACAAAGTTTCTGTTTTTAATGTTTATTATTATTTGTTAAACAAAATGTATGTCCTAAATATAAAGTCGGGCAACAGGCTGTTACAAGATGCCTAAAACTCTTGAACATTTTAAGTCCACATTTAAGTAATGTTTCCATGGCCGTGCATGTTTGTCAACAGTCCGCCATCCTCTACCTTGTGTGTTCAAATCTTGGTAGTGCTTTGTTAATTTTATATATCGGTTTGCTTTAGCATGACAGTGTGACTGATATCTGCATAACGGTGTGACCGACATCTGCACAAAAAGGCAAAGAAAGTGACAGGGGCTTTTAGATAATAAGATACTCATCCTGCATGTTTCCAGTCTCACTATTTTTTTTTCCCCTTCTCTTCATCTTGCTGCTATTCTGGTTATTTTAATGAAAACATCTTTAGCAACATTAAACCCTTGTCTGAAACATTTGGTTGTAAACTAAAGCAACTCTCTGTCTTTCTTTTCATATATTTATTGCCTTGTTTTTTTAGATTCTCATTTTTACTCTGTGAAACCTTTTCAACATCTGTTCTGCTTTTGGCCATTTTGTCTTGCCTGCAGTATCATGAAAATATCTTTTCAAATTCATATCAAATTGACAGATCAAATGTGGTTTTCTATATTCTATTTCTTGATATAATTCTTATCTGGATTAATGTTATGAGGAAGCATATATACCTAGATATTCAAATTACTATTTTTAATCCAGATTCAGTAACCTCTATTCACCTAAAGTAAAGTAAGGAATAAAGTTTTCATTTAATATACTGAAAAGTTCTTTGTTTATTAGAACCCACAAGTCCATTTTTGTTGAAACCATTTATAATAAATTAAATTACCAAGTATTCCCAGACACATCCTTACAAATGCTAAAATTACTGGTATTTCAACTATGAATTAAAGTTTATATTCAAAATCAGTTTTGTTTTGACTATATCTAAGAATTTAGTGGGAAAATCCATTTTAGGTATTTTTAAAAAGTTTTCACATTCCTCTAATGAATATCACTATTCGGGACAGCACGCACCCCCTTGCAGGCCTGCTTACTCCCTCCTAAAACCTTTTTTTGCAAAAATGTGCTCATATTTGTACTATTATCAGATTTAAATTGTGCCCATTTTTTATTTTTGGGTTGGGGTTAGGGTTGTTGCTCTAAGAAAAGCATTTTTATTGTCAGGTTAGAGTTAGCAATAAAAGTAGGTTGTTTTTTCTTCTTCATGTAAGTTTGAATGCACGGCATAGAAATCAACAAATTCTTTCTTCATTTTTTGCAAAATTCGACCTAAAAATGAGTGCTGTAGGTAAATCTATACCTCCTGATTTTGAATATGCCTTTATTTTACCCCTGTGATGCATAGTTATTGACTTATAAGAGTACAAAGACACATACATACTTTACTACTATATAATATTAAAAAAGATGCACAGCAAACATTCAGTATGTAGATATATATTCAACTTCCTTTACCTCAGTATAATATTTTAAACATAGATGTTCATTATATGCTATTCCTTTTTTCAAAGATTTGGCATCTTCTTACAGCCAAATTTGAAGTAAAACACCTAAACAAGACCTGTTTTGTTCATAAATAGCCTTCTTTATAAACTCTGTCTGCCACTGTTTATTTTGGTCCAATCCATTGCACGGGCCACTCCTTACCCAAATAAGTTGATCAATGCAAGTTAGTTCCTAGTTGGTCTGTGTGTGCATCAGTAGAGTGTCTGCTGATGTGTTTCTGGCTGTCCAGTCTGTCTAGGGTAGCATTCATTTCAGTAACCTGAATGAAAGACAAGATGAAAAACTGAGATTTTGCAGGCTGCAGCAGCAGCAGTATCTGCAGCTGCAATGCTCTATTATCATCAACCATTTACCTTCATCTTAAAACGGCTCATTACTGAAAACTTCAAAAATTATTCACTTTTGCTCAAGTTTAGATTTAGGCTGAAGTTGTCTATTTTCATTTGAATTCATTCTGAATGGATAACTTAATAGTGTATCAGCGCACACTCAGCAACTTTGCTGCAGATGTTGGCACGGGTTTTGTTGGTTTGACTCGAACTCTGGGAAGAGTTTTAAGGCGCAGTAAGTTTGTATTTACACTTTTTCTTTTAATTTCCAGTTTTTATTTAACTTCTTAAAATTTACTTCACTTATTATTGAATAATTTTTAACTAAGTTGAAGTTAGTTCAAGTTTGAAGGATCTTTTCAAAATTATTTATAATGTGAGAGTTTTGATATATTTTTTTTTCTTTTTGAGTTCTGTTAAGGATTATTAAAGTTGAGAATTTTAATTTCATAATTTTAATTTCATTTTGGAGAAAAGCTGGAAAGATTTATGTGTGTTTTGTATCCAGTGTTTATCTTGGATTATACTTTGTATGAAAAGAATTTAAAACCATAAGTATTCAGATATCCTTATTAATATCAAACTTTACACAGTATCAACTATGAATTTTCAAAATTAAAAACTACATTATTATAAGAAATATTTCATGAATTTCTTTTAAGTATTGATTATTAATAGATGGTGTGTTCCTATGTATGTGTGCATTTTATGTGGAGTTTCCTATTTATTTATTTATTCAGTTGAGGTGCCTTACCCTAAATCTAAGCCATAGGACTACAATTAGATCCTACTGAGCATGGAATTACTCTCCTTAGGGTTGTGCTCATGGGTAGAACTTAATTTATCTTAAAGATTATATAGCACTTATCTCCGAGTAGATCAGTTTAGGAATATCTGATACTAGATAATTCAGCATTTCAAAACCCAACCACATCTAGATTCAAAGTTTGATTACTGATACCTCAAATAGATGATAATGATGTGCCCATCGAAGTACTTATATTCAATCATGGAAGATATTATAAAATCTTATAATAATTTTTTCATTTGCATCAAAGACTTGCTAATAGTTTATATAAATTGAACATTTTCTTCTTTTTTTTGTTGCTGTACTAAAGTCTGGACACATATGCAAAATGCATATTTTCAATAAAAAAAATTTGAACAACATTTTATTTAATTGAAATATTAATAAATAACATCTTCAATGTGTTGTCCACCATTTGTGATACATAGTTCAATGCGCTTTGCGAGATTCACATGAAAAATTTCACACAAAAAATATAGTTATAAATAGTGATATTTCCTATGTGTCCAGACACCCTGTATATATGTATATTTATAGTTTTCTTTTCACAGAAACTTAGTCCACAAAGTAGATAGCATCTTAAAATGCAGCCCTCTTAAATTGTTAATTTTATGAAAGTGTGTAAAGATTATCCTCTTTTTTTTTTAAGTTTGGAATTTTAACATAGGATCTGCTGTAAACTGTTTTTTAGAAGACCTTTTTCTCTGAATGTTGTTCTCTGAATTGGTTAAAGTATCACACATTGGATGATTCAGAGAGAAATTGAAAAGCCTTAAAACCAATTTAATTTCCATAGTTTGGTTATCGGTATATTTTATAGATTCAGCTTGTGATTATTTCCATGTTTTTGTTTTGTTAGGTGTTTCTTCCCCCGGAAAATCAAGAAAACAAGCAAAATTGGTAAGTTTTAACATTTTTATCCTTTATAATGCAGATTATCCATAATTGTTTTTTAAAATCTTAAATACTCTGGAATATTGTCTTACACAAAGTCTCAAAGTCACAAAAGGCTTTTAAAATTGAATATTTTTGTTTTTCAATTATTTGTATTTTTCTAAATGAAATTTACAAAGTTGGTATAAATTTTAATCATATATTAAAAATAATGTACCCTAAATAGCCACCATTTTTAGTTAGGTTTAAATTTTTAAAACACTTCCGTGACTTTTATCTTTAAATGGAGACATTTCTTGTGATTGCAAATGAACATTACGTAAAAATAAATGAATAATGAAACATTAATTAGGAATAACACAGATTTAATAGTACACAAAGCTGTTTAAAAATGCTAATGCTTATTTTTAAAGAACTATTTAAATGAATAAAAAAAAAATTATTTATACAGAAAAACATTTTGATGTATTTGATAGCAATTATTGTATTTAAAAAAGAAATAACTTGTGTTATGGCTACTTACCATATAGACAAAAGACTAAAAGCAAAGTAACTTAGTAAAGTACTACCTTTTGAACAGTTAAAGAAAGGCAGATGATTTTTTTAATAAATAAATAAATCATTACAGTATTCTTAAATGTACTAGGACATTATCTAGGAATAAAAAATAATCTTCTACCCTGCTCTTCAATACTAATTCTGTTCTTAATGGCTTACATCACTAAAAAAAACTAGTTTATATAAGGATTTTCTTTAATCCATAAATGCTTTTCCGTCTTCATTTTATTTTTAATTATATTAGCAGCTGCATGATTACACCAGTTAAAATATTTTTCTACTAGAATTCAGCTATAGTCACGTCTACTTAGTTTTATAATGACCTAAATTCTTGGAAAAAAAATACTCCTGGGCCAAAAGTCTGCAGTCACAAAGATAATGTTTGTATTCTGCAGGTCAGAAAGTAAGTGTGAGGTTCATCTTGACAGTTATGCCTTTCATGAATTTGAAATGAGAAGAAAAGAGAACTGATTCCTTGCTTGGTCCTATTTACATTGACACAGAGTTCACTTTGTGTTCACCTGCAAGATGTGATAAACTAAATGGTTGATAACATTTTACAAAATGATGAAACCAATCTTTGTCTTCTTCGATGCTTGAGTAAGAAAATTACTGCCACATTTATTTATTTTGAGAGTTACTTATTCAAAAAATTAACTGTGTACATTTAAAAGAGTAAAAGACTGTGGAATAGAATAAAAGCTGAGAGGTCTCTAATTCTATTGCTGAAATTAGTGATGTTTATTAAACATGTTTATCTATAAGGAAGTAAAATCTGGTTTCAAATATAATTTTTCTTCCTTTTGGTCAATCTTGTTATTATATAATTTGCAATAGGATGACAGGATGTAGACTATCTTTTTTTCTTATGTCATTTACGCTCCCAAATAAGCATTGTTGTATGTTAAAACAATAGTTTTCTTCTCTGTTGATCTCTGATCCACCCCTCATCAATGAACTGTCTATTTATATGTACGTAAAAAAAGAGAAAAACTTTTGATTTGTTCATTTCAAATTAACTACTATTTCTGTAAATGTTATATTATAATTAGCTACTATAGATCACGCTTAATATAGGGGATTATCAGCTGTCTTTCCATGGACCTGTTTCAGGGAAGTTATATATATATTGTGTGTGTGTGTGGCTGAGGTAGTTTCATATTTCCCACAGGCACCAGTAGTTGGTGCTTAGGCCTAGATAAAAGACAGGATTTCAAATGATGGAACAGACCCTCCCCACTTGAAAAATTGGTAGACCAAATATCTCTTTAACTACCTAAAGAGAAACTGTATATGACTTCCTATTAATATTATATGTTGAGATACACCATATTAATTAACAGTTTCTCTAGGTAGATAAAGAGATATTTGGTCTGGCACAAGAGAGTAGAAAATTGGGTTCTACCAATCTTTCAAGTGGGGAGGGTTTGTTTGACTTGAAAATATTATAATTTTTTTTTTTTTTTTGCTTACAAAATCCACAACTAATAAAAAACAAATTGAAATCTTATCTGTCTTCCCTCATTTGAAAATCTTTTTTTATTCAACATTAATAAAAGATTTTTTTTTAAAAATCGCTAAAATAAAAAAAATCCTTTTTTAATTTATTTTTATCAAGGGGTGTGTTTAATGGATCAAGTTTACAAAGCTGAATTGATAAATAGAAAAAAATTAGGTTATATTTTTGGTACTAAAAATCCTCTATATTCCTGGCAGTTGGTGCTTAGGTCCAGATATGGTCTGGTTTATAAACCATTTATTTTATAGATGATTGTTTTTGCTATAAATTTGCCTCTGTAGCAATTTAAAAAAATGTTTCTTTGTTTTGAATTACAAGTAAGCTGTTGCGTGTATTTGATGTTTTATTAATAAACATTTCTATTCCAGGTGAAATCAAGCAGTGAGGGGAGTCGACCCAAGAATCAGACTGAGAACAGTGGCATCCCTGGTGCCTACTTCTTTAGCAGTAGTAGCCAGGAACAGGTCTCTGGTGAGTAGAAAATCTAAACAATGATTTGCCTTCTGGTATTCAGGATTGTTTATGGAAAACAATTTTTTTTTATATTAAGAAACCCATTTTCTTGAGGAAAATGTTAAAAGAAATGAGTTTGTATACAAAGATATTAATCTGCTGTTACCTTGGGTAAACCTATTTCTTGGTTCAGTAGGTTTTACATATACATGAATGTACTGATAGCAGTAGGTGTATGCTATGGAAGACATACTTATTGCTTAGTTGTAATTTTAAACTAAAACAACTATCTTGTTTTTACCAACATGCAAGGCTGCAGCTACTCATAAATAAACTACATTCTAGACACCCACTTTATAAAAAGACTTCACACTATCTACCATTGAAAAAACATTATTGAAGATAAACAATTTTATTCAAATTATAAGCTTCACTTTTTAAATTTATTTTTGAATTATTAATATGGTTTATTTGTACATCAAATACTATAAGAGCTTTTAAATAGTTTCTAATAAACTTTAAAATTTATGAAGTATTATAACTTCCTGGAATTCTGAGAGAAGATTGACTTAGTCTAAGGGTCACCAGGAACTTGAGGTATTAGTGTATGTATCTACTTTGGTAACCGGGCAAATCGTCCGTGGATAAGTCGGCCTGGACAACTTGGCCGCCAATATTTCTAACCCGGACATTTCGGCCGCATTTTGTTTTTAAAGGTGAAAATGACTATCTAGATGGGATTTAAAATGAAATAAAATCAAAATATATAAAACTAACACTAAACTTCTGGAGACCAAATTTAGACCTTTTTGTTTGCTGATTATTTGTTTATTCTCTGCTTCAAAATCAGTCAAGGAACATCGTTTTCATTTGATAGGGATTTTCTTTACTACATTCTTCAATGTGTTGTTTTAAGGGATATTCAAAAGGTTGCCCAGTGTGTGTGTGTTGGGGGGTACTATTAGGCCAGTTCTTTAAGTGGCTTCACCTGTTTACCAGTTTTCATCTGTATTACTATCAACATCTTCTGGTCAAAATACACTGATAACTGTATCGTTCACAACATTCTCCTCAGTGTCCATTTCAGCGTCAGAAATATCTGTTAGTGAATTTATTCAATGCTTCATCCAGATCATTAAGTATTTGTAAAACAATATTTACATCTAGTAGTAGATGTAATAGCCTTAAGTTGTCTGGATTTCTTAGATGAAGCATTGTCATTATTAACTTCTTTCATCTTATTTTTGTTGATTTCTATTGCAGATTATTTTATATTCTATGTCCGTTAAGTATCATGTAGCTTCACTGGAAGCCTATTCTTTATTTCTCATCCATGCTACTTAACGGTCATAGAATGTAAAGCAACCTGAGCATTGCAATAAAAAGCAACAAAAATATGATAAAAGAAAAACTATTTGAAAATTAATGATATTTACATCTTTAATGTCACAGACAAAGTGCCTATCGTGGGTTATTTTTGCCAAAATGCCAACGCAATACTAGTTATACGGCTACATTAGAAAATTTGCACTTTAGGTCTGATAATGCTGGTATCTATTTTGAAATTCGGTGAACAAAATAAGAGCCTATAATAGCTCCACCTATTGGTAGAGGTAGGCATTGCTATAATGCACACTGCAGTGCACATCTTTGACTAGGAGCTGGTAAAAGTAGACATTTGCATAAATACTGGCACATGGATACATTCTCTGTCTCTATAAGTAATATTTTATAAAAAAACAAGTCATTCAGTAGAATTTTAGATAGAGAATATTTTGCTTTTAATTGATGATAAAAGAAATATCAGAATTATTATTCAATTTAAATCCACCTATTTACCTTGCTAAAATATCAAAACAAAAGGAGAAATTGTTTCATTTATAAAAAAAAAAATGAATGACTAAAACTAAATTATAATTTATCAAAATTGTACATAGATAAACAGATAGGCTCAGATAGAAATACTAATTCTATTGTTTTTGTATAAATCTAAAGTATCACAATTAACAGAAATGTATTTGAGGATTGCAGCAACACACTGTATGGTAATAAAATAGTTGATATACTTAATTTCTTTTGTAGATTACCAACATTTAGTTTTTATTTTGAAAAAGTAATGACTGGCTTTTCCCTCCAATAACATGTCATAGGATACACCATGCTATAAATCAAGTGTATATGGTTTTGATAGCATTGTGTCTGGCTTTGTTTATTATGTCAGTCTGTTGTGTTAAAGTATTTATATTCTTCTGGTTAAATATATCTGCCTTCTACATTCTTGACTTACCAATGCTTCCTCTGCATTTCATACTATGTTGCAATGACACAAGAAGACATAGACAAAACATTCTTTACATGCAAGAATACCCAACCTCGCTAAGGTTAAAGAGACTTTCAGGATCATCATTAATTGTTGTCATCTTTGCTTTGTCAGATCCACATTTTGCACAGCTAATAAAGATTGCACAGCGGGTCCTCACTTAACATTGTTGATAGGTTCTTGGTGATGTGAAACTTCAAGTGGAATGATGTAAAGCAAAACCAATTTTACCATAGGCTCAACAAACAAGAGTGAAGTTCTTATATTTCTAGTCACAAAAACATTGTAAGGAGTACCTCCTCCTATGAGCACTCCGTTCAAAACCAAACAATGCTAGCAGTAGCACTTGTAGTGGTGACTTGTGATCGAATGAATTCATCTATAAAAAGGTCACCCTTGTCGTTGTAAGATGTTTATTTTAGAGCTTAAATATCTACTACATTGTTGAATTTTATAGCTGTAAGATACTGTACTTTAGTTCCTGCAGACAGCAATTGACTCCTTGCCTTCTTTACCCACTAGCACGTGTAGGCTGAGCAGTCTAAAATTGAAAGGAGTAGTAAAAGCCAAGAACATATTGAAACAAATTTTATTTTATTTTTTTTTCATTAATGTTATAAATTATTTTGTCCGCCTTAGGTAGTTTAGAGGCCACTTCCTCTAATGAGGATATCATATCCAAATATGGAATCTGCTGGTTGTTAATAGTGAACCCAAGGTCTTTATTGAGCATCGCTTCTTCAGAGTTACTAAGTTGTTGACTGCTAATATTGACGACGGCCTTAACAGGTTCATGTGTAACTCTGTTACCATCCCCTAGTTTTTTTAATCCAGTTTCGCTATATGTTTTCAAAAACATGTTTATACAATATTCAAATGCTTCTTCGGACGATTGAACTCCTTCTTG